>JADRCC010133633.1:0-10822 GCA_019843855.1 Hylomyscus alleni
GAAGGAAGGAAGGAAGGAAGGAAGGAAGGAAGGAAGGAAGGAAGGAAAGAGAAGAAAGAATGGAGAGAGGAGGCAGAAGGAAGGAGGAGGAAAATGAGAAGGATGCTCTAATACTGTGTGGAGTTTCTGAATCAAACCCCACCCTATTCACCATTCTCTTTGCATTAGATACGTATGCTACATGGACTAGAAATGAAGGAGTTAAATTTCACCCTTTAAATGGAGAGCCATTACAAATTTTGTGACCACCTTGTGGATAACTGAGCAACAGGGAAGGTCAGTATTTCCCAGCTCATTTTTTCTTTTGTTTTGTTATTTTTGTTTTTTGTTTTTTGTTTGATTATTTGTTTGTTTGTTTGTTTTTTAGACAGGGTTCCTCTGTATAGCCCTGGCTGTCCTGGAACTCACTTTGTAGATCAAGCTGGCCTCAAACTCAGAAATACACCTGCCTCTGCCTCACAAGTGCTGGGTTTAAAGGCGCGTGCCACCACTGCTCGGCTTCCCAGCTCATTTATACAAGGTCATTCAACTCTTTCAGTTTCCCTCTCTGTGTTTTGGTACATGTGAGTATTTCTAGCATCCACTATCCACAAATGGCTTCTTTTCTCTTTCATGCCTTTATTCATCATCCTAGGTCCCTCTTTCCTATTCCCTCTTCCCCTCCTTCCACTTGATATGTCTTAAACTCATACCCACACACTAGCAATTGTGTTAAATTTAATCCCTCTGCTGTAACAACCAAACTGAAATAGAGACTCAGAAAATGCCTATTTGTTGAATGAATAAAATGGTCGTATCTTTCACATGCTTGCTCATTAACTCATTTATTCATTCATTGCATATTCATTGAGCATGCATTATGTTCAAAGCTTTGTACTGGGCTGACAGAAATACAAATATGGACAAAATGCAGTTCCTTTCTTTCCAGAGTTCCTTTCTTTTCCTTTTATGTTCCTTAAAGGTAAACCAATTCAACCAATGCACAATCTCCAGAGGTCTCCAGGATTTACCACAATCCTTAGGAGCAGAGGCCCTTTTTTTTTTCCTGTGGGGACTGTGCAGAACAAGGGTGGGCTAAGTGCTCCTAAGATGGTTGCTCTGGCCAAAGTCATGGAGTCCTTCCTTGGGAGTGTCCACGAAGCTGGATCTCCAGATCCAGGCTGAGTGACAGGAATGGCTTCAGATGAGACACTTCAGAAGGTCAAGTGTGGGTCAGAAAGACTATGTCTTCTAGTCCCTGATCCTGTATGGCCTTGAGAGGTACAAGAGGAGCGGGTCAAGGGCAAGGTGAAATTGCCCAACCCACCTCCTCCCTCTGCCGTACTGTGGTTATTTTTGGAACAAGTGCCCTAGATTTACTCCACATCACAAACAAACATCGTCACTTTAGAGCCATTGGGGGAGGGAGAATCAGATTCTCATTATGATGTTTCATGAGGGTTACATAACCCAGCTTGATAAGCAGGTCCTTCCTCTGTCATCTCCATGTGTGACATCCAGTCTAATAGGCCAGTTTTCATGCTGCCAAGGTAGCCCTCTTGAAGGCTGTTTCTGCCATGTTTGGTCAGCTTTTGGAAGGTCTCTGTCTCTTCACTAAGGTGAAAGCAACATTTTTATAACCTCAACACATTTCCTCACTGTATCTCTGGATTCATCTAGAAAAACTTCAGTTTCCTTTAAGGAATATCAACAACAGTAATAGTGATAACAAAAGCTAAGGTTTCACCACTGTGGGGTTGTGAAATAAGCCTCGGGACTCATGGAACAGGATGGAAAGAGAAATGTGCTGTATGCCCTGAATGGGTGCTACTCACGGCACAAAGCTAAAGAGTGTCTCTTGCAGGAACTTGTAAGGACCTGGAGATTGCCAACTGAAATCAGAAGACTTCATACAAATAAATCTCATGCTGTTTTCCCATGTGAAGCTTAGGGAGAGAGGAAAGACATGAGAGTAAAGACGAACGAAGTAAGAGTAGGAAAGGCTAATCAGGTATGTGTGCCCGAGGTAGATGACATGCACATATTAAGATGTCATTGGAAAATATTTTACTTTGAACAAGAAATATTGATTTTAAAACTTGGTATTTCCTTTTGATGAACGTTCAGTTAGTATATTTAATGATGGGTGTTCTGTAGCATTCTTAATACTTATGATGGTACTTAGTCCTGATTCATTCATCCTTGACCATTCTCTGCTTTTCCCCATCTTTCTGGTCCCCTTCTTCTCCCAAATAATCCTCCACTCTGCTTTCATGCCAAATGCATGCCTTGATCTCTGTCCTTCCACCTCCTCTAAGATTGCCACTTCCATCTTTGTTTCCCTTTCTGCATTCATCATCTGCATGTACACACATATGCACACATGCATACACATATGCACACACATATGCAGACATATACATATGCATATGCACACACATCTACACATGCGCATATGCATACATACATGTACAAATGTGCACATATATGCAGACATGCACATATACACATACATACATACATGCACACACATACACACACATGCACACATATACACATACACATGCACACTTCTGTGCATTCATGTGCACGCACACACAGAGTTTAAATCTAGATTCTGTGGGTCAGTGAGATGGCTCAGATGATAAAGGTGATTGCCACATTTGATATTTCTTTGAAAATGGCTTATTTCACTTATGTATGATTTTCATTTCATCTATCATTTTCTACAAATAGTATGATTTCATTATTTATGGCTAAAAACTTCTACTGTATATAGGTACCTAATTTTTATCCATTCATCTGTTGAAGGATATCTTGGGTGGTTCTATTTCTTGTATTTCGTGAATAGTGTACAAATACTGCACATATCCCTGAGTCATGTTGACTTGGAGTCCTACTTGAAGGTAGAGCTGAGTCATGTGATAGATAGGTCTATTTTGAGAAAAAACTGACATTTCGGAGAGACTGTGTTTGATGTGACCCTGGTCTCTTACTTCATTTTGTTGCTTACTACAACATGTGCAGATGCATGCACAAATGACTCCAAATATTTTGATTGTAGACAAAATGTTCTAGCATCAATTTCTTTGCCCTGTATCAGTCTTTCCATGTAATTCCATACTTTTCAAGGCAGAGGCTTATGTCTCACACTGTATACCACTATTATTTATTCTATGTCTGGGCCAGCTTGAGAGCCTTCTGAAAAAAATCAATAAATATTTGATATATGTGAATGTGAGCTGTTGAATACAATAAATCTACCTTCTGGAAGTTCACCCTTTCTTTGTTTCTTATTATTGCTTTTTGAGGGAGGGCAGAGGGATTGTTTGTTTATTTGTTGCTACTGTTTGAGATGGAGATCTCCTGAAGTCCAGGCTGGCCTCAAACTTGCTATGTAGCTAAAGATGACGTTGAATTCCTGATCCTTTTGCCTCTACCTCTGGAGTTCTGGGACCCAAGGCATCCACTACCACACCTAGGTTTAATGGATGCTGGATATTGAATTTAGGACTCTGTGTGATCTAGGTAGACACTTCACCAATCAAGCTACATCCTCAGGCCTTAGCATGGGTCTTTGCACACTTTGTTTACCTGTCTACTTAGAGCCTAGGGTAGCATGTATCTTCACATAGCTTTGCTTGTTAGCTTTCAGACACACATTTTGTGTTTTGGACATCGTATAAAGACACCACCAAGGTGGGAAGGCTGAGATTCAAATTCAAGCTCAGCTAACCTGCCACCTTTGAGTCTTCATAACAGTCATTCCCTCTCTTCGCTCTTTAGCCTGGAGAAGTTGAGAAAGAGAAGACAGCATGGAAGGCTTGTTGTACGCATTTAATTAAGATGTCTGCTACTGGCATTTGTGGGATAGCCTTGCTAACCCTACTAAAATCATTGATCTTTTACATGCAACATTCTGTAGAACCCTCACAATAATACACAAGGCAAGGATATTGTTTCCCTAGACTACCCATGAAGGCATGGAGGTAGAAAACAATTAAATATCTATACACAGAAAAAAAGGAAAGGAAAGACCCCTCTGGAGCCCAATTCATGTAGATCCTCAACCTGAGATCCCAACACATCCTCTTCTGTTCCTCACACAACCTTTGAGAAGTGCCTGCCTCAGGCCAGGCCTCGGAAATGCTCTCCAGAGGATGCTGAGTTAAGGTAGTGCTTGGAAAATGTGCAGTGGCACCACACGGTTATTCTCAGTCTCTCCATCAGCTCACAAACACTGCTGACAGCATTGCAAGATTATCTCCTGACGTCATCAACTATCAAATAAGCATCAGGGACTAATCAAGAGAGAGATTGCCTAAGAATAGCTTTTATCGTCTCCACACCACTGGCTAATATCATCTGCATCTGCAGAATCTAATCAGAA
Organism: Hylomyscus alleni; assembly: GCA_019843855.1. NCBI lineage: Eukaryota > Metazoa > Chordata > Mammalia > Rodentia > Muridae > Hylomyscus > Hylomyscus alleni. Next base: position 4,370 of record JADRCC010133633.1, read on the forward strand.
TACTCGCTGATTTGAAAGCAAATATAATAACAATAAGAACACCACTTATTAGCATGCAGCTTAGAAAGTGGCTCATCCCAAATTGTCTGTTTTACACATGAGAAGTTTTGAGATTGCTCAGATGAGCCAGATATTACTTGGGGGCAAGATATCTGAAATCGAGAGATCCCAGAGAGTTAGCAGCAGTTTGCCTTTGCTGCTGGGGGATCTGGGATGAGATTAGGAAGCACTGTGGCAGGAATCAAGGGAACTGCAGAACTGCAGCCATGGGCTGGAAGAGCGGGATGGATCTGGGAGGGAAACCAGTCATGAAGCCCACTACAGTAAGCCACCATCTCGAGATGTGATTAGAGGTTGACACACATAATTGATGATCTCCTTGGCAACCTTGGAACACAACAGAGCCTGCTTTTACGGACAGTGGACGTAGGCTCAGGGAGATGGAGTGGCTTGTCCAGAGTTACCAAACTTATAAAGATCAGATCCAAAGTGCAAACACTTGTCATCTTCCGTTCACAGTCCACAGCTGGTGCTTGCAGTCATGCATGCATGTGCATGTGAGATATTGAGTACTTAATGTTAGAGTATATATAAGCCAATCTCATTTTTCCCCAATAGTTGTTAATATTCTATCTAGACTCCCTCTCAGTCTCTTGCAATCAATATGATCTTAAATCTCATGTCTCAAAATTTTATAATTCTAGCCTAGACTTCCCTATGAGGTAGAGTTGCAGTGCCCATTTGCCTAGGTGATGTTACCACTCATATACCAAGCACTAATCTTAGACTTAACACCCAGACTAACCCTGGATCCCATCCTCAAATCATTAATTCATCTTACATTCTTCCTTACTACAGAGTTTGGGGATCACCACTTTGTGAATCAAGACATGCTTACCACCTTTCTCTCTTGAACACACAAATAGTGATCTTACGCCTGCGTCTCTCTAACTCCTTCACCCATTTCTACTCAGATTATTACAGAGGCTATGGTCATTCTGCATTGATTCCTACCTTCCCGTTATACTATCTACTTAGCCCTTATAAGGGGAATCCAACCTCTCCTGATGACTTTTAAGACACTGATTTAACACAAACATTTCAGGATCATGAAAAGTGAGATGTCTACCACATAACTGAAGGGTAAGTAACATCTACAGTGTGGCTACAGTGCTTAAACATGATTTGCGTTTCCCTGTGGGAGGTAATGAGATGTCATATGTTGTCTACAACATTTTGCAACTGAGCACTTAAGATTCACCTTTAGAATTTTTCACTTAATGTTTGTGGATCAACGTTGGCCATGGGTTGCTGAAACTGTAGAGAGCAGAACTGTGGATTAGAAGGGAGTCTGCTGCATTGTCTAAATGAGCTGTCACCCGACAGGGCCTGGAGCATAAGCTGTCATTGAGCATCAGTTTGGGGACAAACACCAAGTCAGGCCTGTGTCGTTGTGACCGTTATGATGAAGCCATCCTACTCCATCTCATGACCTCAGTTTACCCTCTTTGTGGCATTTTGTCTTACATCATGTTATCCGTGGGTTTTGTGCAACTCACTTATAACTACTCCTGTCTCGACCCCTGGAACCTGAGGGTAAAGTGAAATCCCTCTTATTTACAGTGGCATCACTGTACCCAAGGCAGTGCTGAAGAGCCAGTGTAGGGCGCTGAAGGAGAGGGTACTTCTCCAGGGTTAATATATACAGTATAGCTACATGACCATGCGCAGGAGACAAGGAAGCATCAAACCCTGCACTATCACTGGCTGTGTTGCGTTCTGTGTCTCCCCATCCCTGTGCTTACTAAGTTCTATGGAAACAGCACATATTTCACTGTTCAGAGTGGGCTTGCCTTACAGATAGATGACACAAATGTCAGCTTTTAACAAGAGTTGTGGGCATTCTCATACGTGAACAGCAAGCACTTATCAACTGAGGCATCTCCCCAGCCCTTAATTCCTCCTGCTTTAGTGATGAGAACACTCACTCTCAGAGGAAGGAAGACGTTTCTTGGGGACACAACCAGGAAATAGTAGCATCAGCCAGGCGTTCAACTCCCAGGCAGATTTCTTCTTTTCCGATAGCAGCCTCAATGTAAGCTCCACAAGAGTAGTATTAATTTACACTTCTGGAACCCAGTTACAACATTTCCTGTGCTGGCAGGCTTTTCCCTCGACCTGCTTTGTTTCCCCTACAGTAGTCTCTGCTTGTGACATTTTTGCATAATACTGTCTTCCGAAATTTGACCATAAACATTATAAAAAGAAGGACCATCATTTACTGGTGTTAGAACCACAGCACCACAAATAGTACCTGGCACCTAACCGATGCCTAAGATATCTCTGGGATGTAAACTGAGTCAAGACCCAGGCATTAAATGACACCATTTTGTTTCCCAGAGTTTTCAGTCAAGGCTTTGCAGAGTGAAATCTTGCAGGAAGTACTTAGGGAAACAAAATACAGCATGTTCCAGTGCGGGTCCACCCAACCCCTTGCTGGACTCTGCTGCCTGAGAGTTAACCTGGAAACCACACAGATGGAAACATGCTCTTTCTGCATTATACTCCTTCTGCACCAGAATGTCAGACAGGATGAACAAAGCTTGATGCTAAAGCCCCGGGCAGAAAACCATGGTGACAGCACTCTGGACCTAATAAAAGTGTGATGATTCAGTAATTGAGTCTGATCTCTTCCAGTTTCTAATGGCCACGTCTCAACCACATCTTTGTACATGACAATTGTCCCATAGACATTCCTGGCATCATTTCACACAGCCAAAGAATTACTAAAAGCAGCAGGGAATTCTGGGTGTCTTCTCAGGCACGCTTGCTGTGCAGGGGTGAAATGTGAAGGTCATACACTTTCCGCACCATGTTCCCAGGCCCGTGTGGTCACCACTCCTGTCAGACAGCCCCGTGGAAGTGACACCTGGTGAAGTATCTTCCAGCATGTACAGTGATTTTCTCTCTGTAGCCTGCGGTGCTTGAGACCAGGGATGTAAAGGGATGGAGATGTATGGTCATAAATGTGATGGTTGGTGGCTTAAATGTGAAATGTCCCTACAGTTCCCTATGTGAAAGCTGGAATCTCTAGCTGGTAGTATAATTTGGGAAGGCAATGGGAACTCCAGGCAGGTGGGGTGTAACTTGGAGGAAGCAGATCTGTACATGTGCAGGTAAGTCCTTAGAAGTCCCTCTTCGTCCCCCTCCTTTTTTCTGGCCAGCTATTAAGTGAAAGGGTCTCTCTGCTCCACCTTCCCACCACATTATATCCTGATGCTCTCATCCTTTGTTCCCTGGAGCTGAGCAACCATGGACTTAACCCTTCAGGGCCAGGAGCCAAGGTCGACCTTTCCTGGGTTGGGCTCTCCTGTGCCCTGCTGCAGCTTCACAGAAGTGATTATTAATACAAAGGCCATTTGCTTTACCTCAGCCTGCTTGAGTCTCAGGTTCAACTCTGCCTCTTTCTAGCAGTATGCCCTTAGAGAAACTGTTTGACTTAAGTTCTGAAAATCATCGTTTTGAAGTTAATAAATAATAAATGAATGAATAAATAAATGTTATTTATTGTGGTTATTTGTGATGTGATAAAAGTTATATGGACTCAGTGGTTGAGTAAGAAGCTTCACATTGGGTAAGGGGCTCTTTTTTCTCAGATTTTCATTCTATCTCAAGAAACTTTCCATTAGCCCTCAGGCTCCCAGGGTCTCAATGACTGGCTTGAGGAGCATCCCCTGATAGTCAGGTCACTTACTCACCTTCTGAGCTAATATGTTGCCAGAAAAACCCAGGTTCTGCCAAAGTAAGAGTAACTGTGCAGGCCGCTGATGTTAGTCTTCTTTCTTTTCTGTCCCAGAATACATATAAAGAAGGACCTCTATGGTCGACTGAAGGTTACCAAAAATTACAGTGTTTTGTTTTGTTTTGTTTAATAGGAATAACCTGTTACCTGGCCACTTGCCACCACACGGCTGAGGTATTTCCTATCTGACATTTTTCTGTCTAATATACTAGGGTGAAAATGGTATTCAGAGATGTGGACTTGAGTTTCCTTTGCTGTCTTAAATAATATATTGGAGAAGCATTTGGTGGAGAAGCTGAGCCTGAGGAGCTGGTGTGGTTCAGAGAGAAGCTGAGAGAAAAGAAGGAAAGAAATGTGCAGAGCTCCTGAGCATGAGAAACAGAGAGATAAAAAGATCCAGAGTCACTGAGATCCTGAGCCGCCCAGAGCTCAGGGAAAGTGTCAGAGGCAGCATGGAAATCCGAGAAAAAATGTATGCTTCTTACCCAACGTAAAGTTCTTTACTTGACTACTGAATCCATGAAACTTTCATCACATTACAAATATTCTACATCTGTGTGTCTATGTCTGTCTGTCTGTCTGTCTGTCTGACTGACTGTCTGTCTTTCTCTCTGTCTCTCTGTCTCTCTCTCTGTCTGTGTGTGTATATGCGTGTGTGTGTGTGTGTGTGTGTGTGTGTGTGTGTATGTATGTGTGAATGCTAGGCACACTGCTAGTGTAGAGTAGCCACTTCCTTAAGCCATGTTCTTTTCTGTGTTCAATGCTATGTACATCATTATTACTTATACTTGAGGAAGAAAAAGAATTAGGTTGGGATTGGATTAGTGAGAAAGAGGGATGGGGCCAAGATCAGATGTCCATTAGACAAGATGGCTGGTTTCAATGGGTAGAGACCATCCTACTGCAGGGAGCAGGATGCTAAGAGTTGGCCACTGAAAGTTAGACCCTGTTGATGCCTTATTCTTTGTTTCTTAGCCCACTGAGATGGGAACCATCATGACCTAATCTGTTCCATCCTTCTTTCCCAACCATAACAGACAGAAGCCATGAACCAGAAATCTTTCCATTGGAGTTGTTTCTATCAGGTCCTGTGGTCACTGTGACAAAAAAGTAACTAATACAGAAATGCAGCTTAAGCTTCCAGTGCTGCTTTGAATATGCATGGCTCAAGGGAAGTGCTACTATTAGGAGGTGTGTCCTTGTTAGAGGAAGTGTGTCACTGTGTAGGCAGGCTTTAAGGGCTCCTAGTGTTCAAGCTCTGCCCAGTGCAGAAGATTCAGTTTCTTTCTGGTTACCTTCAGATCAGGATGTAGAATTTTCCGTTCCTTTTCCATGGTGCAGCACCATGTCAGCCTGCACACTTCCTGCCATGATGATAACTTCAGAAACTGTAAGCCAGTCCCAATTAAATGTTGTCCTTTTTAACAATTGCCTTGGCCATGGTGTCTCTTCACAGCAAGGAAAACCTAACTGAGACACTCCCATAGGCAGAGCAGCAGTGTTGGCTGGGCTCATGTGTGACTAAGAGATAGGACATGGACTGGCCGGTTGCTATAGAAAATCAGAGTCCCAGAACTCAATGCAGGATATGAGTCTGGGCAGGCAAAAACCACTGTGTGAGTTTTCACCCCACTTCTTTAGATAGAGTTTAGTTCCCTTGTTAGTCACTGAAAGTGTTATTCTCCTTCCTCCTGAAGGTAGAGGCCAATTTCCCGATTCCTATAGGTTCCCTAGTGACAGCAGCCCGGAAGAGCTGCAGCTAGAACAACACACCTAGCTCCTCACCCCATCAGCCTGCACCCACCTCCCTACGAGCTAAGTGTAGAGCCTCCCAGGGTGATGAGGACCATAGAGTCCTTGCCTAGCATGTATGGAGCCATGGTTTCAAACATCACATCAAGGAGCTGTAGAGGCATATGCCTAAAAGTCCAGCACATGGGTGGTAAACTCAGTAGGATTAGGACTTCAAAATGTGTGTGTGTGTGTGTGTATGTACACCTGTATAGGTATATGTATGCACTTGTGTGTATGTGTCTTATGTATTCTTCTATGATACTTTGGATTATCCTAGGCATAATCCAAAGTATTTTCCAGACACCAAGTCATTTAATTCTCAGAACATTCCTAAGACATAGAAGTTCCTTGTGTCCATTTTCCAGGTTAAGGATGTGAGTGCTGGAGAAAGCCAGCCTTCCTATTTAGCAGTGCAGAGCTGGGACTTAAACCAGGCAGGCTGGCTTCTGAGATGATATGTGCTATGCTGGCACTTTTCTCGAGTGAGAAAGGCAGCTTTGAAACTGGAGTTGTAATGTGATGCGATCCAATGTTTATTTCTGAAGCCCATATACCATTTCTTTGTGTCTATATATACATGGGAATGAATGAGAAACAAGAGGTCTGCATAGCCATTCGGCGGCATTTTCACAGCAGTGATTCTGAGCGAGGGGCTGCGTCAGCTCTTACTTTCTCCTTTCTACATCTTAAAATTACTGGTTTATTTTCCACATAAGAGTGTGTTATTTTTATAAACAGAAAAGCAGTAAACAAAGCAGCTTTCACTTTGGAGAAAGACTAAGCAAATCTGCTGCTAGCCTGGGGCTTGTCTAGAAGTGATCTCGAAGGCCAGGGGAATCTCTCTCTCTCTCTCTCTC
>JADRCC010133639.1:0-11440 GCA_019843855.1 Hylomyscus alleni
AGGATGAAGCCACAGGTGTGCACATGGTAAGACAAGGATGAAGCCACTGGTGTGCACATGATAAGACAAGGATGAAGCCACAGGTGTGCACGATGATAAGACAAGGCCATGGAGATCTGTTGTTGTGAACTTATAACGAGGTTACAGAATAAAACACTGCTTTGAACTTAGTATCAACAACCTTTCTTACTCCTCCTTTGTGTAACATTTTGTCTATAAGGTAATTTTCTAAGACAAAGAAAAGATCCATCCATCCAAATGTATATGTGTTTGCTTGTTTATGTGTGTCTATATGTATGTAAGCATGCATGAACACTTGTCGAGTTGATTGAGACAGGTGGCTTGACCCATCCAGAATGTGTGACCCATATGAATGTATGTGTGTGTATGAATGTACACGTGTCTCTGCATAAATGCCTATGTAAAGGATTTTAATTCTTTTTCTTTTCTTCCTCTTGGGTTCACAAAGAGTTAACCGAGTTAAGGAGCCTGCCCAGTGAATGGTTCTTGACTGCCTGGCCAAAGAAGGGAGCACTAGCTGTAAATCCTTTACCTAATGCCTCAGCTGTTAAACAGCAATTGTTAATCATCTCATCAACTTCTGGCCTCAGAATAATAAAGAATCAAGGAGAGTAAATTAATCAACTTTTACTTTCACAAGCCATGTTTTGCCCTTTACTGACTTGACACTCAAACCCTCAACCCCACACCCTAATCAGCTTTCTAGAGAGAGCGGTGGAGGGTCATATTCCTGCACACCATCTTCAGACACACCAGAGGAGGGCATCAGATCCCATTACAGATGGTTGTGAACAATCACATGGTCGCTGGGAATTGAATTCAGGACCTCTGGAAAAATAGTCAGTGTTCTTAGCTGAGCCATCTCCCCGGCCCTAATTCTCTGTGTCTTAATCCACATTGCTCAGTTTGGGAGAAAACAACATTTCAAGAATGAAACATTAAGTTGGTGATGGTAGAATAGGGAAAACAAATAGGAAATACACTGCTTGCTCTTCTCTGGTTGAAAGCCAAGACTGTCTACCTAGAAAGACAAAAAGCTGTGTGATGTACATTATATATAGACTCTATGCATTTTAAACTGATCCTTGTGTGTTTGAAATACAATGAACTTCTTAATATTGATATATCTGAGTACTTGTCTTTAAAATATAAGCCTACACATCTTAACAAGAAGAAAAAAGTTGAAAGGTGGAAGATAGGAAAATAGTTACCAATAAATTTTCTTTTCTCTTCCCACATTTACTCCAGGCTTTGTAATTATTCAACATAACATTCATTATCTTTGTATGAATATATGAAATGTTGATAGTGATTTACTTGAGAGGTGATTGACTATGGTCATGAAGGGTGATATAATAACGCAGGTGATAGAGGATCATTGTTTGTAGAGAAGAAATTCATGAATAAGTGTTAAAAGCTGTTTATTATCTCCCATGTTATGTATGTGTGTGTGTGTGTGTATGTGTGTGTGTGTGTGTGTGTGTGTGTGTGTGTGTGTGTAACATGGTGAGTGTTGGCGATACCTGTGAAGGTTAGAGTTCAGGGTGATATGAAATGTTGATAGTGATTTACTTGAGAGGTGATTGACTATGGTCATGAAGGGTGATAATGATAACGCAGGTGATAGAGGATCATTGTTTGTAGAGAAGAAATTCATGAATAAGTGTTAAAAGCTGTTTATTATCTCCCATGTTATGTATATGTGTGTGTGTGTGTGTGTGTGTGTGTGTGTGTGTGTGTAACATGGTGAGTGTTGGCGATACCTGTGAAGGTTAGAGTTCAAACTAAAGCTTCTTTTATTTTGAGTCATTCAACTTGCTTTCTTAGGTAGGTTCTCTTGGTAACCTGTAATTCTTCAAGTAAAATAAAGCAACTCTCCAGAAAAAAAAAAAAAAAAAAAAAAAACAGGGATACTCATGTATCTTTCTCTGTCTCTTTAGGACCTGGGATGTCAATGATGTGCTAATACCTTCAGTATCTTAATGAAGACATGGCCTCATTTTCACACCTTTGTTTAAAGTCATACATATATATGTTTAAAATTATATATATATATATATATATACACATATGTATATGTGTATATATATATATAATTTGTTAACATTGAATGTTTTTGTTATTATAAATCACACACTTGGATGCAGGTTATTTAGCAAATATACATTCCCTAATCTACAGGATACTGAATAGCTGTTTACTGCTGAGTAGACCCACCTAAATAGAAAATATTGCTTCATTTGCATTTTAAGCAGTGAAATCACCCAGAACACACATAAAATAAAATAAATGTTGCACTGAATACTTATGAATAAAATTTTTATTTGTTCTATGAGATGTGTATCATGAAGGCATAGTTACTCCATGTCAACAGGAAATGTCTCAGGCAACTAAAAATTTCTTTGTAACTTCTCAAATATGTTAACAACCATGAAAGTGACATGAATATTTCTAGCTGCAAGAAAATAAAATTTAAATATGCAATCCATGAGTAAATTGAATATATTGCATTTACCATGAAGTTCTATTTTTAATGGTAGTTCTACTAGAATCCGAAGGAACTTGTTTCCATTGTTAAGTCTCCATATATTATGATTATAAAAAATAAATCCTGGAAATAATGTGAAATTTCTTGATGCAAAATATGTTCCCCCATTATCACTATAAGGATAGGTATAAATTTGGAAAAGGGATTCAGACCAATTTCCATTCTCTACAAACATAGCTCTTTGAGGAAATTTGATCTCTCAGAATTCTCTACATTATGAAAAACAATGTCAGCAACAACAGCAAAAGGACATTTTTCAATTTTTATTTTCCTGGTTAAGAAATTCATGTTCTTATTATAATAAGTTATGTAAATTCTATAGATGTACCTAGTTAAATGTCTCCTTGTAGCTTTTATTAAATCTGCATGTGGGAAAGCTTTTCTCCAAGGAATATTGGTGTTACAATAGCTCTTTGTGGCTCATTCAATCATGGAAGGAGTACAGATGTGGTAGAACATGAAGTAACATAAGAACAAGACCTCCTGGGATGAAACAATAAAGGTCCATGTTCCTAGAGGATATATTAATTAGCATAACATCTTTTTGTTTGCTTATTAATTAATTTTTCTGAGTGATTTAAGATTGGCACCCTAGTAACCAAACCATTTCTTAATTCTTGAAGGAATTCTTCAAGAAGTTTTCTTGAGGGATTCAAAGTGGAGGAACTGATCAGGCTGATAGTTTGGATAATTTTTTAATTAAGTGAAAAATGCAATGAGACATATCTAAAGAAAGCTTTCAGCTTTCCTCATCAAATATTATTCGTTCAAAATTGTGAAATTAGGATTATTTTGTCATCCCATAATAATTTAAAAGCACATACTTAACTGTATCCATAGTATCTTTCTTTGAGTTATTTAATATTTATGTGTGCTAAGCCTACATATGTTTGTGTACTGTGTGTATGTCATCAAAAAAAGGGCCTTGGATACCCTGTAACTGCAGAGAGGCATAATTTTGCGCCACATATGAGTCCTAGGAAATGAACCTAGATCTTTGCAAGAGCACACAGTGCTCATAACCGCAGATGATGATGATCACCTAGTATATTGAAACATGCCATGTTGGGGTTTGTTGTAGTTTCCTTTGCTTTTTGTTAAGCAATAATGTGCTGACTGGTGTTTAATTGTCAGCTCCCCAGATACAGACACAAAATTTCAGAACTCTCATAAATGTTAGCATTTGTCAAATTTTATTATGTAAATGTCTTACTAAATTAAAGCTGTCAACATATTAAATAAGATGAAATGTATAGGGAAAAATAGATAGGCTTGTTAAGCATTGGAGAACTAAGAAAGCCTGGCCCTAGATCAGCACCATTTATTTGATTGAACAATGACAATAATAATAAAACTTTAAGTTTTGATTTTCAGAAAGTCAAAATTTTCACCAATCAATTGCTGAAACTATTCTTTTAAGGTATACATATCTATTTATGTATTTCCTTTCAAACAAACAAAAGTTGATATTCTTGGAAGTTAATTGGTATTAATTTTTAAAATATGTGTAATTCATTTCTTGGGAATTACCAAGTCTTTTGAAGTCCATCCTGCCTACGTCCTTACTCATCCTATTTAATGTCCCTATTGTTTTTAAAACTTTGGGTTCCAGTCAGTGAACCCTTTCAACTGCAAAGATCCACCTGGCAAGACATGCCCATAATGCATACAACAGTAGCATGGGCATCAGAGAAATCTTCCATTTTTGAAGAATTTTATCATTTGTTTCATCACTGTAAGTATTAAGTATTCTAAATGAAACCATCACTGGAAGCACCTGTTGTGACATATGAATAATTACTCTTTTCAGCTCCAAACAATCTCTTACATATATAGATTGAAAAACTTGTTTTAAAAATCAATTTTGTCTGTGTGTGTGTATGTGTATGTGTGTGTGTGATGTATGTGTATGCACAGGAAATCTAGAAATGTCCCCAGAGGTTTCTACAATCACAGCTTCCCTTGAGTAATACCTTCTCTTTTAGTGCTACCTTTCAGGAAGACGTGCTTTGCTCTCTAAGCAATACAGACTTCACCAGACCACACAAGCTTCTTGTAGTTAAGAGTTCTTGGGCTGGAACAATGGCTCAGAAGGTAAGAGCAGTGACTGCTCTTCCAAAGGTCCTGAGTTCAAATCCCAGCAACCACATGGTGGCTCACAACCACTGGTAATGAGATCTGATGCTTTCTTCTGGAGTGTCTGAGGATAGCTACAGTGTACTTACATATAATAATAAAGAAATCTTTCTTTAAAAAAAAAAGAGTTCTTGAACATTTACCTCTCTAGTACTCCCAAGGGATTTGCTTACTTCAAGCAAATGTTTACTCAAACATTTAACTTTCAAAAACTAAACATTTTGGTGTGGAATACTTTTTTTTCTAAGATTTTTCATTCTAAGTTTTTCATTCCCTAAAGAACCAATTTAAGACGGCATTGCTTTTGGTTCTCATTATGGTTATTTTCCTTTTACTTAAAGCCAATTGTTTGTCTCACTAATATAATTCAGGGATTCTCTTGTCTCTGCTTCTGAAGGGCTGGATAAGTGGCACATTCTGCTGTTACTAGTCCATGGGTTCTCAGGTTCAAACTTCCAAGTTTCAAGCTTGCTTCTCAGTCACTTATGCAGTCTTTTCTCCAGCCCTTATTCTTTTTTTTTAATTATTTATTTATCTATTTATTTTTTTGGTTACAATGGCTTCTTTTTCTTTTTTTTTCTTTTTAATGAACAAACAAAAACAACAAGAACAAACCCCTGTTGCCTCCCCCTCCCCATGTCTACCACCCCACCCTCTCCCACTTATCGGCCCTGTCATTCCCCTACACTGGGGAAAAGAACCTTCACAGGGCCAAGGGCCTCTCCTCCCATTGATGACCGATGAGAGGCTGCAAACCCTTCAACTCCATTGGTTCTTTCTCTAACTCCTTCATTGGGAACCCTGTACTCAGTTCAATGGATGGCTGTGAGCCTCTACTTCTCTATTAGTCAGGCACCGTCATAGCCTCTCAGGAGACAGCTATATCAGGCTGGAGTGCCCTTCCTTCAGTCTCTGCTCCATAGTTAGTCTCTGCAACCCTTTGCGTGGACATTTTGTTCCCCCTTTTAAGAAAGAATGAAATGTCCACATTTTGGTCTTCCTTTTTCTTGAGTTTCTTGTGGTTTGTGGATTGTACTTTGTGTATTCCAATCATCTGGGCTAATAACCACTTATCAGAGAGTGCATACCATGTGTGTTCTTTTGTGATTGGGTTACCTCACTCAGGATGATATTCTCCAGATCCATCCATTTCCCTAAGAATTTCATAAATTCATTGTTTTTAATAGCTGAGTAGTACTCCATTGTGTAGATGTAACACAATTTCTGTATCCATTCCCCTGTTGAGGGACATCTGGGTGGTCTCCAGTTTCTGGCTATTATAAATAAGGTTGCTATGAACATGGTGGAGTGTGTCTCCTTATTCCATGTTGGAGCATCTTCTGGGTATATCCCCAGGAGTGGTATAGCTGGTTCCTCTGGTAGAAGTATGTCCAATTTCTGGAGGTACCACCAAACTGATTTCCAGAGTGGTTGTACCAGCTTGCAATCCCACCAGCAAGAGGTTGTGGAGAAATATGTCCTGCCCTTATTCTTAACTTATCATCTAATCTACGTTAGCTCTTACTTGGATTTGGTATTTCATCACTACCACTGAACTTATGTCTGTTTCTCCTATAAGGATTATGTGTCTTAGTTAAGTGAAGGTCAAGAAATGGGAGAAAAATGGTGTATGTATCTCTTCATATTGATGTGTATTTGGAAATCACATAGCATTGTTTCTACTAACTTCCAGGAAGAAAGATATTGCAGTACCCATTATGACATGATTTTACTAGGTGTGATATCTAGGCATCTTGGTTAGTGTGACAAAAAATAATAGAATCATTTTGGCATATAAGGTACCTCAGTTCAGAAAATCCCTTTATCAGTTTGGCCTATATGGAATCTGTGAGGCATTGTGTTGATCAGTTATTGATATAGAAGAGCCTGGATCATTGTGGTCAATGTCAGTGTTTGACAGGTGGTACTGGATTATCTAGGAAAGCAGGCTGAGTCAGCCAAGTAGATAATCCAGTAAACAGTGTTCACCTATGGCTTTTGCTTCATTTTCCACCTCCAGATTTTTTTCTTGAGCTCCTGTCCTGCCTTCCCTCAGTAAGGAACTGTAACCTGGGACACGTAAGCAGAATAAAACTTTACATTGCCAAATTGACAAATTGAGTTCAGTCATATATTATAATAGTAGAAAACAGACCGTGACACTGTGTGTTTACTTAAAATTACTTTTTGTTGATGGATACAGTCTCATCTCAAAATGAGTTTTTATAAAAGTATTGTATTTACTAAATATAAAATTAAATTTTGACATTTTGAACACATTCCACGTGTGAAATTATATTACATTTTATTTCTGACGACAATGATATATTTTTACAATTTCAAGTGATTTCTTGAGACAGCTAGTGTGTTATGGTCTTCTCAAAGTCACGTTTAATATTTCTGCTGTGTGACTTTCTTTATTGCTCATCTTGTACCATACTTTAAGGTTTGAATTATAGACTCAGACAGAAACTAAAAGTGATTGTGTATGAAGTGCTTTGGCAGTTTTTAAGACTATATTAAGGATATTATATAAGGATATTATATCACTATAAATTGTATAATAAGCACCCACCAATAGTACCATACTGTTTGCAATAATGAACAGAAGACACAAGGCTCAACCTCTTGATTTTTACTCTCTCCCTCTTTTCAAAGCAGCATCATTTTTTCTCTTCTCATATGCTTACTTTTGTCTTTTTATAAAATCATACATTGTGTTATGTTACATTTTATTTCTCTTTTGCTACTATCTATGTTAGCAGACCTAAAGCCATGATATACATATTGAAAACTAATCTAAGAGTCAGCTGAGTAAAGGGCCATTTCTTTTGTAAGATCCACCTCTTTAGAATGTTCGTGTGCATGTGTAATTCACTAACTGTGATAAAATTTCAAGTATCTACTCAGTCTCAGATATTTATAAACAATAGACTTCCATTATTTAATCATACACATTCATAAATAATAATCTAAGGTAGCCAATATTTATAATTTTAAATTTATTCTGAATAATGTAGTATTCACATATCAAAAATTAAACTATTGTTTAAAAAGTTTCAAGTAAAGTAAATATTGTTTAATAGAACATTTAAAAACTACATAAGAGTAGACACTAGACACAGTAACAGCTAAATCTTTTTGTGTGATGGGTTATTAAAATTAATAACAATTGAAAATCTTCATAAGCCATCTGATGTTTGGAGTCTTTAAAACTGGCATTCCATGTTGCACAAAGATAAGGGGAATTTGAGAAGATATGCTCCACAAAACCCATATGATATTTAACACAGACCCCGTTATGAAATCTATGACCTCATGAAGCATTTAATGAAATAATGGATAAACAAGACCAGATGTGGTGCTGTATGACTGCATTCTCTGCACTCTGGATGGTGAAACAGGATGATCAAGAGTTTAAATGCTAGTTTACCTGTCTACAAGTACAGCATTGCATCATTTATACTGTGAGGGATTGGTTCCTGTGCATGAGGTGGTTCTCAAAACGGGCCAGTCACTGATCTACCATTGATTTAGTCTCTGCTCCAACTTTGTCCTAGCATTATTTTCTAGACAGGACTTATGAGAGGCTATACCAAGCAGCTGATTAAGACACATGTAGGTGCTCACTGACAAACATTGAAAGGTGGTTGAGGACCACTATGGAAGAGTTAGGCGAAGGATTGATGACCCTCAAGGAGATGGCAACACCACAGGGTGACCACCAGTGTCAACTAGCCTGAAACGCTGGGAGCTCCTAGAGACTGAGCCACCAAGAAAAGGGTATACACAGTCTGGTCCGAGCCCCTGCTGCCTGCTCCCCAACCCACCAGTAGCTGCCATGTCTGGCATTAGTGGAAGAGGATGCACCTAATCTTGATGAGACTTGATGCACCAAGATGGGGTGTAACGGAGAAGTGGGGCTGCCTTCTCAGAGGCCAAGTATCGGGAGGATGAGGAATGGAACTCTGAAGGGGGGTCGACTGGGAGAGGGGGCAGCATTTAGGATGTAAATAAATAAATTAATAAATACATAATAATAAAAAAATTCTTCAAATTCCAGTTTCGGCTATCACACAAAATCTAGTCTTAAAAATAAACAACAATAAGGTAAACTGTCCTTTAAAGTAAATATAAAGAGAAAGACAGGAATAAACTATTTCATTTTTCTAAAAAATGGAAGTGTAATCTCAACACTCAGAAGGTTTAGGCAGGGGGATCGATATGAGTTCAATTAATTCTTGTTTAGGTTTGAGGATTAGATCATGCTGAACTACACAGTGGGATTCTGTTACTGTAACTATTTTGAATAATGATCATCACCATTATAATATAAATGAGGAAAGTTGTAAAAGAGGAGTAAAATATATTTTTTCTAGTGTATACGAGGCTGTTTTAAAAAGCAACATGATAATGTGTTTCTCTTAAAGAGTGATAGCTAAGCTGAATCATAAACAAGTACAGCATGATCAATGCTCAATCTATTTTATCTAAAATTTGTATACTCTGATGGCACTCATAAAATATGTGTTGTACAATTTAGTATACATATCAAGTTGATGATTTTAGTGGATTTATAATAAAGGTTTTATTGGCTTGCTCTGCTTTGTTTTGAAGCTTAATTTTATTTTATGTATGTGAGTGTATTCCTTATGATGTAAGTACATGTACTGCTCAAAGATGTCAGAAGTGTCAAAGGTGTCAGATTCTCTTGAGTTGGGATAAATACAACTGTGAGTGGCCATGTTGGTGCTGGGAGACAAATCAGAAAGAACAGCAAGCTTTCTTAACCACTGAACCATCTCTTTTTTTCTTGTTTTCATGGTTTGCCTAAACCAACTTATCTAAGCAATTTGCCTATAGTACTGGTGACTTGGATGTGGACTGCATTCATCAATGTTCACTTAAATTCTTTTCCTAAAGGTATTATAACAATTATCAAATGTCACAATGTATAGGATTGTAAGTGCTGTTAAAAAGTTAGATATGTTGAGAAAATTAAAAATTAAAAATATGTTACATAGAATATCTCTTTGAATCATGTTCTATCACTTTTTTTTCCTTATGGAATAAAGTTCTCATGGGAAAAGGACTTGATAAGTAAAATATAAAACTTAGTTCCAATATATTTATGGAAATTTGAAAACATTATTGTATAGAGTTTGGGAATTTTATTATATTTCATCCTCTTCAAGGCATAATGAGAAAATTTGCAAAGCTATTTAAAGAAACTATTTTGTAAACATTTTAGAAATTTAAAGGGGTTTTACATTTTTCCCCTAAAGTCAAATAGAAAAGACATTTCTTGTATCATGGTAATATATTTATTAGAAAATTAATGTGACATTACCATCATTACTAAAGCATTTTATATAAGTTTGTCTTTGTTAAGATATTGCATATAGTTATAAATATAGGCTAAAGTTATAAATATATGCCACAGATAAATATACCTATATTACATATAGATATCACATAAAAGATACACATAAATTTAAACATATGACCATGTGAAACACATTTTCTTTGGACATTAGAGTTTAAAAAGTGAAGCTTAATTTATCATGAAGTAAGTTTATTTAAAACATCCTGCCTTTGTTGTGAGTACAGCTTAAATAATGTTGATACAAAAATTCCAGAGAATATTTTAATGATACGAGCTGACCTCATGTTGCCATTGATCACAGGAAGATGTTTAAGAGGCCAAATCCATCTTGCTACACTCATTAGAGTCCGGGTGATTGACATGAACGTTGCTGCAGGTTTAGATGAACTGCTGCTCTGATCTCTGTGATGAGGTTCAACAAGAAAATACAGTGGAGCAGAACAATGGAGCATGGAAGAAAACATTAATCCTGAAAGAGATGCCATCATTCATAAGCATTCTAATTAAAAGCTTCCTATTTTGCTTCCTCTCGTCTCATCTGTTATCTCTTCAATGAATTAGACAAGCAAGACCTTTGTCCAGAAAGGTCAACCCATAATATTTGCCTTATTCACAAAACATATAATAAAGCCTTAAACTAAAACCTATTTTCATGCTTAAGTAAATATAAAATTTTAGTTACTCATTATTATTTTATCACTGTATCCCTAATATATACCATCATTGTTAAAATGGATCAAAATTATTATATACTTGTGACAGATACAATCATTTAAAATGTCAAAATTATCATTAGATGCACAACTAATTTTGTTGTTTTAACTTAAAAAAGGGTTATGTTACTTAATGTTTTTTATTTAAGCCAAGGGGAAATGTTATTTCCAGTCCTCAGAGATTGAGCCAAGAAATACATGCATTCAAGACCCATCTAGGCTACAAAAGGAGATAATGGGAAAACTAAAATAGAGGCACAACATACATACAAATAGATACACATGCACACATGGGCACACTCAGACTCACACACACACACACACACAAACACAACTTATCACTTACATGTAAAGGTTCACTGGATGCAATTATATTTCTTTTTAAACTGAGAGCTTAAGGCACATGTAGAAGAGGGTCTAGAAGATTGACAAATCTGGGAGTGAAAACAGAACGTACAATAAGAATGTAGAGCCAAAGCTTATCAAAAAAGAATTACTTCTGTCCAGTCTTGGTAATTGTGGCTAGAAGAAAATTCATATCTACATCTGCCAAGTGTCTTAGCTTTTCAAGCTAAGTCAACACTTTCTATAAGTGTTCAAGTTACATTAAACTGGAAACTACTACATTTTTTTTTT
>JADRCC010133643.1:0-11359 GCA_019843855.1 Hylomyscus alleni
TTTTTTTCTTTGACATCTATGAAGTATCCTTTCTCATCTTGCTTGATAAATTGTGGTTCAAAGTCTAATTTATTGGATATTAAGATGACAATTCCAGCTTGCTTTTTGGAACCCTTTACTTGAAAGAATTTTTTCCAGTCTTTTACTCTGAGATAGTGTGTATCTTTGTTATTGAAGTATGTTTCTTATATACAGCAAAATGCTGGATCCTGTTTGTCTATCCATTCTGTTAGCTTGTCTTTTTATAGGTGAGTTGAGTCCATTAGTATTGAGAGATATTAAAGACAGATGATTGTTAGCTACTGTTATGTTTGTTTTTGTAGGTGTCATATGTGAATGTGATTGTCTCCTTTTAGCTTTGTTCTCAGATGATTAATGCCTTGCTTTTCCTTTGGTGTAGGTATTCTCCTTGTGGTGAAGCCCTTCTAGAATCCTTAGTAGGGTTAAGGTGTTATTTAGGTATTGTTTGAATTTTTTTCCTGGAATATTTTGATTCCTCAAGCTATGTTGATTGATAGTTTTGTTGGGTATAATAGCCTGGGCTGGTATTTGTGTTCTCTTAAAGTCTGTATGACCTCTGTCCTTGCTCTTCTGGCTTTTAATGTCTCTATTGAGAGGTCTGGTATGATTCTGATAAGAGTTCTATAATATGATATTTGGCCTATTTCCATTGTAGATTTTAAGAAGAATGAACAGAAAATGAATTTTTAATTTTATTTATTCATTTGTGTTTGTGAGTATGCATGTATGTGTGTGTTCTTTACATGTGTATATGAGAGAGACAGGTACACACACACACAACGAGAGAGAGAGAAAGAGAGAGAGACAGAGAAGAGAGAAAACTGCGGCAAATGTTTGAAAATGTATGGATCCTGAAGGTTTAATTCAGGATTTTAGGCTTTCTCGCAAGCATTTTTACTCATCAACACATCTTGCTCTCCCAAGAGAATACCATTTGAATGTGTTTTTACAAATTTTCCATTAATAACCATTTTTCAACAAATAAATTCTATCACATGTATTCAAGATCTATCGACTAGAAAAATGTAAGACTTTCTTAAGAAATGTAGAATATCTAAATGTTAGCAACATTGCCCCTGAAATTTATATTAATTCAAAAACATAAAAAAAATTCAGAAGATATTCTTGTGGAAATTAAGAAGTTATACATAAGTTTCACATGAGTTTATCTGTAATCAAGAATGAACAAGACATAGTCTTAGGAATACACAATTACAATCAGATATTTCTTATTTGAAATATCTACTTATTAATATATAATATAATTGAACTGTTAGAAAATTAGAAACTCCACACATGTATACACACTTCTATGTATGATGAAGGAAGAGCTGAAAAATCATTGGGGATCACAGGTTGCTTTGAATAAGTTGTGCTCAACAGGGTGAATAGAATGTTTAGAAATTAATATTCACTTTCACATCACATCAGATTCAAAAGGATAGATTCATCACATATCTACATTTAAAGGGTAAAGTAATAAATTTTCTAAGACATTATTTTTATAATAATAAAACTGGGAGAGGGGATTCTGGAGAGATGGTTCATCAATTAAGAGCACTTCCTGTTTTGCAGAGGACCAGATGACTATTTTGCATTCAAATCTGGCACTTAGAATTGCCTGTAACCCTACTCAGGTGTTCGTATCCTGGCTTCTATAGATACTAGAACATATAGCATACATAATCGTGGATGTAAGCACATATACCTACATAAAATAACAATAAACATTTAAACACAGTAACAAGTTGGCAAAGATTTCTTTTTTGTTAACATTTTTACTAGATATTTTCTTTATTTACATTTCAAATATTATCCCCTTTCCTCATTTCCCCTATGCAAACCTCCTCCCATCCCATCCCCCTCTCCCTGCTCACTAACCAACCCACTCCTGCTTCCCTGTCCTGGCATTCCCCTACACGGGAGCATCAAGCCTTCACAGGACCAAAGGCCTCTCTTCTCATTGTTTTCCCACAAGGACATCCTCTGCTACATATGTAGCTGGAGCCATGGGTCCCTCCATGTGTACTCTTTGGTGAGTGGTTTAGTCCCTGAGAGCTCTGGGGATACTGGTTGGTTCATATTGTTGTTTCTCCTATGGGACTGCAAAGCCTTCAGCTCCTTGGGTCTTTTCTCTAGGTCCTCCATTGGGGACATTGTGCTCAATCGAAAGGACAGCTGTGAGCATCTACTTCTGTATTTGTCAGGCACTGGCAGAGCTTCTCAAACAACAACTATATCAGACTCTCATCAGCAAGCATGTGTTAGCATCCACAATTTCTTAAGTAACCTCCTGATAATTCTAACAACAAAAGGAAACTTACTCTAGAAAGGGCAAAGGCAAGTAATGTCTCAGAAAGTGTAGTTATAACTGGATCTGCAATCTGAGAATTAGGGAGAATCAAAGTTCACAGCTTGCCTGTATTAACAACAAAGGTCAACCAGAACTTAGAGAACCTGTGTCAGGAGCCATCTAGCATAAGCTAGGGCTAGTAGATAGACTTTCTGGAGATGGCCAACAATTTTTTTGTGTGTGGTCTGCAATGGATGTATTTTATGAGTAAAGGTCCCAAAGAGACTTAATCCCTGAATTGCTTCTTACAGCTGAAAAGCTTTCCCTGTCCTTATTAAGTTAATTTTATAATCCCTGGGTATTATTCCTCCCTACTGTTCAGATTTGCTGTGGATCACCATAAAGTTGAACTTTCATGAACTAATGCTGTTTAGACGAATTAATAATTCTATAGAATTCCTTACTTGAATAAAATAATATAAGAAGAAAGTTTTTAGAGAAAGTGTTACCTGTTTTGCTAGAAAAAAATGTAATAAATTTAGAATCAAGTATAAAATGTACCCATTCCTCATAGTAGTAAAGGATGGATAGTATCAAATAAAATGAACTTTCATAATCACACTGAAAAGAGAAATACATTTGAAACAAAATTGTATTAGATCCAAGAATAAAGCTATAGATGTGCACTATGATGAGGCAAGGCCATGTAAAAACTGTTCTGTTGGACTTATGATGAGCTTGCAGGATGAAACACTGCTTTGCACATGTTAATATCTTTTTGTTACTCTCATTTTATGTAATATTTTGTCTATGGGGTAATATTCTAAAGAATATTTTGTCTAAGAACGTATAAAAAGGCTAGAGAAAGGAATCAAAATTGTTGGATAGTTTAGCCTGAGGAGCTCTGCCCCATCCATCATCCATCCATCCATCCATCCATCATCCATCCATCCAAATATAAATGTTTATTGTCTATATGTACATATATAAGTACATGCATGTATTTAAGCATACATGAATATTTGTAGGGGGTTTAAGACAAGTGAATGGGCCCAGCAAAAATGTGGGTATGTTAATCTATAAATGAGAATGTTTTTGGTTTTTTTGTTTTTGTTTTTGTTTTTGTTTTGAGGAGATAGGATTTCTCTGTGTAGTTCTGGCTGTCCTGGACCTCACTCTGTAGACCAGGCTTGTCTCAAAACCAGAAATCCGCCTGCCTCTGTCTCCCAAGTGCTGGGATTAAAGGTGTGTGCCACCACTGCCAGGCTCTAAATGAGAATGTTAATGATAATGTAACTGTATTTATGAATGTATATGTGTCTGTGAATATTTGCCTGTATAAAGGATGTTAATTTTTTTCCTTTCCTTCCTGTCTGTTTCACAAAGAGTTAACTAGCCTAGCCAAAGAAACTTCTGGCTTCCAGGTAAAAGAAGAGGGCACTAGCAATAAATTCTTTATTTAATACCCTGCTGATCTGTAAAAGGTAGTAATCACCCTAGACAGTGTTTTTTAACCCAAGAATAAGCAACAAAGTTTTAGGATTTTTTACAAGTTATCAGGAAGCATTCAGTATATTTAGAGAGCTAGAAGGTCACAGACCATCAGTCGTTAAACTACCTCTAAATACAATGTTGTTTCCAACTTCAGCCCATTCCAGGCTGGGCTAGCTTCCAACAAATCTGTTTCAAAATAAAAACTGAGTTGGGGAAATATACGAAAGTTGTGGCCTAACTTATGCAGTGTTCTCTGTTTGATTACCAGTATTCTGCAGGAAAAAAAAAAAAGATGCCATTAAGTGTGAAAAAATAAATACATATCTCAGTATGAAAAGTATTTTCACAATACTTCCTTCAGGGATTATAGCCTCTTAGTATTGTTTGTACAGATCAATGAAGTCTTGAAAGGTCACTAAATACACCCAAATAACCACCACCAGTGAACAGATGTTAAATTTTATCAGTTATCAGAGAAATGCACATTTAAAGAACATTAAAATTTCCCATTAGTCTGTGAAAAAGAAAACAAAACAACAGCGGCAACAAAAACCTGAGGAGGTGTTACGTGACAGCCTTCTCTTCGGAGACAGAACATACAAAGCTACTCACTGCAGGTTGTAAGCCCACCACAAACAAATAATCATTGCACCAATGTTGGAGAAACAATATGTTCATCTAGGTTGCTGACAGCTGTATAGGAGATGGGGTCTTTCCAGGAACAGTGATGACTGAAAAGCAGCTGCATCTTGGAAAAAGTCTAGCACAGATGATTACTCAGGGACGCTGCATTCTTGGAGCTCTGGGAGCCACTCCCTGCACTCTGCCTCCTTATCCACTGGCTGCTGTATCCTGGGAGGGTTCTGATACATTTTGAAAGTTCCAAGTGGTGAAATTCCTTTGCCTTCTGAGGCCTACAAATGCCCTTCTAGGACTTGAGGTTTCCTTCAGAAAACAAAACAAAACAAAACAAAACAACAACAACAAAAAATGCTGAAATATAACAAGTTACTATATCTTGCTAAAACTAGATCTTTTTTCTACAGTCTTGGGTGAACAACCTAGTAAAATATGTAAATATATACACACTCTTGTATAACTAAATTCAAGTTCTGAAATAAATCCAAAAAAAACCAAACAAGCACATGATTATTTAGATTTTCAAATATTGTTTTAAGTTAGGTACATATATCTGTGTGGGGGTAGTTATGTGAACATGAGTACTAGATCCTGAACTAAGAAGAGCACTTTTAATTCCCTGTAGCTCAAGTCACCTGGTGACAGGTCCTGAAGCAGAGTCCATGGAGGAAATCATGTTCATTCTAGGGCCTGCAGTTATCCTAGACATGCCTTTCTGATACAACTCAGGCCCAGCTAACTAAAAGTGATATTGTCCACCATGGGCTGAGCCCTACTACATAAATTAATAATCAGATGTCCCACAGACAAGCCCGCAGACCAAGGACATCCCTTGAAGCTTCCTCTTTCAGATAACTTGTGATTGTATCAAGAGATAAATCAAACTAATAAGTACATAGAGAGCTGAAAGATGGCACAGCAGGTAAATGTGCCTGTCATGGAAGCATGATGTGCAAAAATAAATCTCTAAAACCTACATTAAAACAAAACAAAACAAACAAACCACAAAATCTTCTGGATCTGGTGATGAACATTTGTGTTCCCAGGAATCCTGTGTTGAGATGGGAGGCATAAACAGGAAATTTTCCCTGGAGCTACTTGGACAGCTATCCTGCACTATACACCAATGTAAAAACAAGAGAGTTCCTCCAAAGAAGGTCGATCTAGAGAACTGATGACCAAAAATTATCCTTTCCTGTTGGAAGCACAAAAAGTACTGTCCTCATAGATAGCCAGGGGAAAAAAAAAGAATGTTAATCATGCAGGTTTTCTTTTTCAAACGAAAGCATCTTAATACCTATTCCCACTCAGAAGTCTAGTAGTGGGTGTTGTTAATTATCTAGTGATGTGTGTTACCTGAAGAGCCAGACTTGACCTAAATCTCTCAGCAAGTTTATCCCAGACTTCCTCCCTAGGTCTTCATCTAAGTTTCTCAGTCAATAAGACCCATCCTTAATGGAGATGTTACAATACTTTATAGACTAAATGAGCTCTGTACTATCTGTATGACTGACACCCTTTCAGAGTTTTCCTTAGGCCCATACACTATTCATTTATCCTATCTACATGGATAGAACCTACCATCTTGGAAGAAATGCTCCATACTTTTAATTGTGTTTCTATGTAATTATGTCCCTCTGTGCATCAGAGGTTGTATTACACAAGGAATCCTTCTTTTCTACTTTTAATTTGTCTACATATGCTTACATTAAACCACCTGACAAAGCATTTGAAGTTTTGACAAAGCATTATGTCAGACTGAACCACGTTTTCCTCCTTGTCTCACATAGATGTTTACCCTGGCAGCTGTGACACTTGCAGAGACACACACAGTAAGGTATTCTGATGAAAAATGCTCATAATTCAATTTTCTTGATCTGAATGCTACTTACAGAGGCATGTTTACTTTTCATGAATTGTTTTGACAGTATAGTAATGGTTATTGTCCTCCTTATGGAAACTATTTAAATAACATATTTATTTAAAGGGAGGGCTGGGAAGATGGCACAACATTTATTTTTTTAATTGGCTTTAATTATGAGCCTGTATGTTTATGGAAGATTTTATATGCACATGTTTGCAGGCACCAGAGGAGGCAAGATTGCAGATTCTCTATAGAATCAATATGAATACATTTCCTGAAAATTGACCATGGGTAAGGCTGCTTACTGAATGAACTTAAGGATCTCTGTTTAAATTGCCTAGTCCTATAGAAAACGCTGGACATAACTGGATAAATACATAAAAATATATTTGCTTATGATAGTATAAAATCTATTGTGAAACTTCACAGCTTCCGAAAACCTATTTAAACCGTATAGAAGTTCATCAAAATGTACAGACTTTCTTTCTGTTAATTTTTCAGAGTGCTGCTTTTTTTAAATTTGGTTGTTCATTAAAACCCAGTTTTAAGTAAAATGTCTAAAAAGTCAGACGACCATACTTACTAAGAAGAAAATCAAAGTAGGTGTGTTAGAGGTTGTTAGCTATGACTTGTACAGGTTATTCACAGAAGGGCCATGTAGAGGGTAATGTCTGATCACAGCATGAAGTAGGTGAGGAATCAGATATTTGGAAGTCAGGGAGACAAGTAGTTTAGTTGATAAAAAGGCAAGTATAAGAGTCTGGGAAAGGCTTGTGTCTGAAATATCTCAAGACTCCAAAAAAAAGCTAGTTCTTGGAAAAAGATGTGTGAAGTAGAAAGTGGGAATTGATGAGGTCAGGGAGACAATGGGTTTGTTTCCAAGGGATTACGGGGCCAGCATGAGGCGCTTGATCTTTTTTCTTTTTTCTTTTTTTCTTTTTTTTGGGGGTGGGAGTTGGGGGATTTCAAGACAGGATTTCTCTGTACAGCTTTGACTGTCCTGGAACTCACTCTGTAGGCAAGGTTGGCCTCAAACTCAGAAATCTGCCTGCCTCTGCCTCCCAATCCTCCTGGGATTAAAGGCGTGTACCACCATCTCCAGGTGAGGCTCTTGATCTTGAAGGGAATGAGATTGAGGGTCTACTGTGAAGGAACTTGACCTGGGAAATGGTAAGGACTGACTTAGAAATAACAAAATCACTCCAATTGCTGTGGTACAGACAGACTGTGTTAAGGATGAGAGTAATTTTTTCTCAAGGGTTAACTATGGCTGTCCCCTTTTTACCTATAATAGGAGAACACAAAGACAGAAGGTAATTTGGGTCACAGAGAGATCATAGGGGTTACATGGGTGAGGTCTGGAGGAATAGATGTCAGGATTTACTATAAGATAATTGAAGGATCCTAAAAGAACTTAAGAAAGCCCCTAGGACAATCTGATTGATTGAAATGATAAGGTGTCCATTAACAGAATCCAGCTGGAATATGTGCTGCATTTATAGACAGTCCCAGCTCTGCATGTGATTTGAAAATGCTGCTCAGATGTTCAAAGAAAGATCCTGAAAGGCAGTTGTATGTACATATCTGGGATAACCACAAACCCCAGAATCAACACTGTAGTTTTAGTTCTACTTGTATATACACTATATTTGAAGCATGGAGATTTAATGGAATCATAAAAGAGATGACATTAGAAATGGTAAGATAATAACTTTGGAGAATCTTCAAGGTACAATTTTCAGTCCTGACTTGTAAACCATAGACTACCCATGATTTTAGTGTTGTTTACCTGGGGTAGGATGAGTAAAATGATGAAAACATGGGACAGAAAGCAGAGTAAAGAATAGCACCCTGCATACTAGCTTCTGGATTCCATGCCCTTTAGGCAAAATAGGAAGATTTGAGTACCATGAATAAAGCCGAACCTGCCCTCTAAGACACTCCACTTTTCCCTAAGAACACCTCAAACAAAAATATAAAAGACAATAAATCACTTGTGCATCCTTAGGACAAAATGATTCCTAACTTTTCAGATACCAGAGAGTGCCTCTCATTGGTAAATTAAGAGAGTATCCTTCACATTTCCACCCTCTAACTTTGTTTACTACTAACAACCAATCCCTTAACTTTTAAACCCTGTAATGTATTACACTCTTTTAACTCTTAGAAGGTCACAGAAAACAAAGAAACAAAGAAGCAAAAACAAACAAACAAAAAGCAATTTTAAATACACCCAAGTACACCTTTCTTCCTTGAGGAACGCATGCCCACACTTTGGTTATGTTATATTATTTCTGTCACTGTCTCTTTCTATTTACCCTGAGGTTACGATCTGCATTACAATGCCTTTTAATAAACTTGGGCTCTGGTTTATACTGGCTCATCCTTTTTGTACTGAAGCCACAAATCTTGATTTTTGCTTGAATGTTGTTCCTTAAGGAGAAAAGAAATTCTCCCGGCTGGAGGTGGCAGTAAGAAGCACTGCTTCTGACCCTGCTGTTATAGTCTGATTCATTCTGCTCCTCACCTTCTAGCACAGATTTACATATTTGTATTTGTGTCTGTTGTTCCAAGTCTATGGCCTTCCTCAGACTTTTCCTTGTCTACTGCAAAATTTTAACTACTTAAGGACAGAATTCTTGCACATTTTTCTAGCAATGTAATTAGATTCCTAAAATAATTTCTGGGATTAAGCACTCAATAAATAGTTGGACTTAAAGAAAAGCAATAATGCATTTCATTCATTTTATTCATGCACTTTAAAAGGTAAAAACTTTGTCTAGTTTCATTTTAGTTGACAATCTGCATCTTTGATGACAGATTTAAGAAGGATCTCTGTTTGTATTTGTCCCTGTCCCTCTGTCTCTATCTCTCTCTGTCTCTCTCTCTGTTTCTCTCCCCCCACTGTGTGTGTGTGTATGTATGTGTGTGTGTATGTGTATGTGTATGTGTGTGTGTGTATGTGTGTGTGTGTGTGCATGTTTGTGTGTGTGTGTGTGTGTGTGTGTGTATGATTCTGCCGGGAAGATGCTCACTTTAATAATATTTTTGCCAACACAGAATAAAAATCACATGACAAAGGCCTATTCCAACAAGGATATTAATAAAGCTCTCCAAAGTAGCTATGACTTGAAGTCTGGGAGTGTTTGTCTGTGTATGGTGCCATGTGTATGCTTGGTGCTGTGCAGAGGCTGAATAAGGGTGGTGGCTGTCATCCTCTCTTACTGTATGCTTTCTTGCCTTTTGACCCAGTCCCTCTTTGTGAACCTAGAGCTTGCAATTTTCAGCTAATACGACATCCAGCAAATCCAAGAATTCCTCTTGTTTCTTCTGAACCTCGATTTGCTGGAACCCAAACTCAAATTTGGATACTTTCACAGCAAATGTTCTTACCTCCTGAGCTATCTCCACAGCGCTTTGTTTCTCAGAATCCAGCATCACTCTCTTCTTCCTCCTGCTCCTCTTCATCTTTCTTTTCTTCTTTTTGTTCCAAGATTACCACAGTGAGCACCATGCTACTCACCAATTTTGTTAAGGGCAATGGACACTAGTACCTAGCATACAACAAATATTTCCCAGGTGTCCTGGCTAGTTTATGTCAATATCCTGGCTAGTTTTATGTCAACACTAAAGTCATCTGAAACAAGAGAACCTAAAATGAGAGAAAAATGTCCTGCCTGTATTAGTGATTGATGAGATAAGGCCCAGCCCATTGTCAGTGATGCTATTCCTGGACCAGTAGAGTTAGGTTCTAAAAAGAAAGTACATCAAGTAAGCCAATAATCAGCATACACCCCACCTCATGGCCGGCCTTTGAATTAACTCCTGTTTGCAGGATCCTGCTCTCTTTGAATTCCAGACCTGACTCACTTTGATTATGAACAGTGCTGTGGAAGTGTAAGCAAGCCAACAATCTCCTCCCCACGTTTCTTCATAATTGTGTTTAGCTACAACAATAGAAACATTAACCAAGGTGCTAAGTATTAAAATTCTTGAAATATGCCAGTGAGTGATTGATGATAAGCCAAAGAGGGGAACAGAGGCAGGCCACATCACAGTGAGTTTCAAAGACCAAATATACCACATTACACCAAAAAAATATATACTTTATTTTTTGAGTGTAGGAAGAGGCAGTTCAGGTAATGGAATGGAATTGGGGGAGTATTCAGTGTATTGGGCATATTTGAAGGAAGAAGAATGCTTCTGTACAACGGTGACAGATTTTACAATGATGCATTTACCTCTGTGATCTGTAGGTCAGAAATACACATTAGCAAGGCTTATGCTTTTGCTAGGAATTTCTTGAAGCTGGGATCAAGATAATATTTGTACTGGCTTTTTAACAAAACAATTTGGGAAGAAATTGCTTTCCGATTCAGCTATACTATCATTGGAATCCAGTCCTCAACTCTGAAAGATGAAGGTTCTTTTTCTGCTTTCAATCTGTCGGGTGGGGTAAATGGTGCAGGGAGTGAGTGACTTCCTTTCACTACCAAAGCTTTTCTGGTCTGTGTGGAGACCTGTGTCTGAATCTGAATCACCAGCTAGAATTTGATCTTTTTCCTACACGAAATCTCTCAGATTTCATCTTCAACTTCAACTTTTTCACTTTTAATCAATAGCACAATATTGCCAACCTTTCCTAAGTCCTTTTCTTATGAAAACATGTTATATTGCCACAGTGTGCTTCTGTCCCTACTTTGACATGCAAAGCTCCCTTTCTTGTGTTTAATTTCAATAAATTCATAAATTTAAATTTTCAAAATCAATTTATAATGGCAGGATCACTGTTAGATTTGAGGTGGGAGTTCCCACTCATGAAGATACAGAGATGGAGATAATTTCAATTAGCATGAGGTTTTTAATAATCCAGAATACTGGCGTCACCCCGCATTCAGGCAAAGGTGACCCCGAGGAACAAAGGTACACACTTTTTATACCCATTAAGAACATAGGTTTACAGCATGAGTTGGTTATCTCTCATTGGTGGAGCTCATTGTTCTTTGTTTCCATTGACCTTTGTCCCCAGGTGAGGAGATATCTTAGGA
>JADRCC010133648.1:0-10471 GCA_019843855.1 Hylomyscus alleni
AAAAAAAAATGTAGGAATTGGGCTGGAACTGTCCTGAAAGCCTCCTTCCTGAGAATAACTTTCACGTATATTTAGGAGATACCAACTCTCTGCAGTGCATGACAAAATTACCTAACATTTCTTATCTTGTTTTTTATGTAATTTTATACACTCCTCTGTTTAACTTTATTATATAAATTCACTTTAATATCAGTTTTTATATGGGAATGCACAGTTCTCTAATATGTGAAGCCCCAGAATAGGAACTTTGGATTAGTATCCTCCTATAACTGACCACATAGGTTCTATATCAGCAGTCAGGTTGTTTCTTAGGATGTGTGCTTATTTTAATTGCTTTATTAAATGAACAAGTGACTAAGTCGTAAGTTGGAATACTTGAGCAGCAGAATGGAAACCTTGCATTTATACTCATGCATTGTTAATGATTACAAAATACTAAAAATACAAATGTTCTGTTGTTTCTTGTGATACCCTCTAAGTTTTCACATTAGGGGTTTACGAAGTACATGAAAACAGTGGGACTGCTGTTAGGTCCTTTTCTGATAGTCAAAACTGAAATGAGAACTCTGCCACTCTCCCATGTGTCACCAGTTAATTGCTTCTAGATAGTAACCAGACTTTCTACTGCTCTAGGACATTCCAAGAGGTTGTAAAACCATTAACCAAAAGTCGTAAAAAGCAAATTAATGATTTTTTGTAGGTGGTAGAACAGAACATTAAATATTGACTGGGTTCGTATATACAAAACTTCACTAATTACTTAGTTATGGTTTTAAACCAGTAGAGCTGTGACAGGTGACAAATGTTCAGCTAGATAATTACTCCTAATGGATATGTATGTAAACATTCACTGTTGTAAGGTTCTTATTCCATTTATGATTTGAATTTATGTGTAAACTTGTGATGAATTTTCTTATCATGTGATTATGTATTCGGAAAGATATGTAAGTGCTAAGTACCGAAGAGAAGTGTGTGGACTATTCCCCTTATACTCCTTTTTCATTTATTCTGTTTTTCCTCTTTTTTTTCTCAGAGAGATTTCATAGCAAACTTTTTACAATTTAGATTGTATAAATCTAAAATAAATGCTCAAATCACTTTTCAAAAAAAGAAATATACAAAAATCAATGAAAATATAAACACTAAAATTTCAAGCAAATTCAAAAATATCGTTATTTTTAATACTTTAGTGCACAAATCCTCTTTTCTATAGACAAGTCAATTCCTCTTGACCTATACTTGAAATAATATTTCTTTTATATGGGGTTAATTAAAAGAAACCAGTGATGATATTGCAAAATGTTTGTCTTTCCTTAAAGTGTAAGATTTTTCCAAGATGCTTTAAAGCATTTATACTTAGCATTTTTCTTGTTTGTATCAAAGACAATTATGTTTCCATAATAAAGAACAATGTGAGAAAATGGCATATTGTATTTAATCATAATGGTACTGTTGAAAGTTGGCTGTAAGTATACACTAACTACTATACTTCCTTTAACATAACATATCATACATTTGCAGAATATCATTTAAAGAAATTAAACTTCACTTGAGTGTACATGATTTTAAAACATACATTTCAAAATTGTCATACCTCATGTGCTTTTATAGGAAAATGAGGACATAGAAATAGAAAGGGAAATTAGTGAAAACAATACTAATATTAGTTTTTAATGCATTAGATTCTTAATAGTTTGTTTGGGAATACAAATTTAATGAACCATATTGCATTACTGCATGTATGTTATAGCTGTGCATGTATCTGAAACAATATATACT
Source organism: Hylomyscus alleni (assembly GCA_019843855.1). NCBI lineage: Eukaryota > Metazoa > Chordata > Mammalia > Rodentia > Muridae > Hylomyscus > Hylomyscus alleni. The sequence continues at coordinate 1,780 of JADRCC010133648.1, forward strand.
GAACTCCTACATTACAATATAATACACATGTTCTTTGGATTTGATGCTGAATCTCTGACATGCTTTTTAATAAATCCTTATGAAACTCTTCCTCAGTGTCTTATTATCTTAAACATCTTCATCATTTTCACACAGCACTAAACTTACTGCTGAATTCAGTTAATAGTGTTTTAGCTGCCAACAAAGCATTCCCTACTTAAAAGGAACCACATATCTTGACCTGGTTTACAAACATGTTCTACAATAATGCCTATCTTCATTTGTTTCATCTTTTTGCTCATATAGACAAATACATTACCTGACATTGAAGAAGTCAACATTGTCATGACTCTTACATTTGCTCATTGCCATTTCCTTTTATTTAAATGCCTTCTTCCTATTGCCCTGGAAATACTACACCAATACTTACGGTCATCTTTATATCTTCTAGGCAACTGGATACATTTCCCTTGCCATATGTAATTCTCTTCATTGATCTCTTAAAGATCTATGTGTTGTGAGAGGACTTTTATTTATAATTAATTTTCTTTTTAAAATTACATATAATTTACATGTTAATTATATTATCCTAATACACATACATATCCAGAAAGTAATAGTTAAATATGATATTATCTGTTCTCTGATGTCTGCCCTCTTCTCTGTGGAGGATCAGATGCCTCTTTGCCAAACCAGACCAAGAAGGACAAAAAAAAGCTGAGACAAGTAGGTTCCCCAGGGATCCAAATGACTCAGTCTGGCTGGGAATGCTGGGAGTGTTAAAAAAAAAGTAAGTAAGTTTGGGTTTCCAGAGCAGGGCAAGAAACCAGGGTCCCAAGTCTTTAGGCAACTACTGTGACATCACCAGCTACAAGTGTAATCTCTGCTTCTGTTAGTATGAGCCTCCCAGCCAGGTGTGTCCAAGATCCAGTGATGAATGCTTCAGGAGAGAGAACTCTTCCCCAAGTGTTACAGTTCAGCCAAGACAGCCACTCTCAGACAATTCTCAGTGAAACAACTTGGGAGCCTTATTCCATGAGGACAGGGACTATATACATCTTGAGGAGTGGAGTGGGATTTAAGGGATAGATGTTTCTCATTGGCTGAGTTTGAGATGTTGGTGATGCTGTGTTTGCATAGTGAAGGACTCTAGATGCTACATTACATGACTGACTGCCAATGATCTGCTCAGTGGGGTACCTGTTCTAGAACAGGTACAGAGATAGATAGGGACTGTCTCTATTTCTGCCAGACTCAGATCTCTGAGATTCCCTGGGTCTGAGCTTACTCAGCCCTGCCAATTCTCATGCCTCTCTTATAGTATAGATAACTTGCCCTACCATGATCAGTTATTCTATTATCTTTTTTACTTTCCTAATGCTTTGTATACAGCAGAGTGTCAAGAGGCACATGTAATTAATTTTTTTAAAAGCTTTAATTTACTACTGTATTATTCCTAAAACTAAAAATACATGTAATCTTAAATAAACATATAAAGAGTTGAGATCCTTAAATGCATTGGTTTTTACTTTAATGTTGATAGCAGGACTAGCTCATTTACTAAAACTAGTAAGTAAGAAAATGTACTTATTTGGCAGACAATTAAATCCAAAGGAAACATTTGTTTACTTCATGGAATCATAATTTGGACACCATTTGAAAGACGAACGGTCACAGTAGAAAACTGATTCCCCCCAATAAGTATTAGCAAGTCTGTTATCATCTGTAGGTTCCCAAGTCAGCCTTCTAGATCAGTTCTCACCACGTGCCAAGACTGACATCTGGTTGTGATCTTACTCTTTTGGTAAATGCTGCATATGTGATAACAATTAAGGACTCAGAGCAGGAGGAAGTTGCAATAGTCAACAGCTTGAACAGGTAGGGACAAGAAACAAATGAGGTTTTATGTGTTTACTTCATGGAATCATAATTTTAACAGCATTTGACAGACAACTTGTCCTTTAAGCAACTGAGATATAAATATCAATCAAGGATGACTGAGGACAGTATTAAGTTGTTTTCTGTTGTTTTAAAACAACATGACAAAAATCAAATTGGATATGAAAATGTTTGCTGGAGAATTCTACCTTGTATCAAGCTGACAAACAACTAAACAGCACAATTGAACAGTTATGAACTTGGCACACAAATACAACTATCCCCTTTGAACTATAAACTTTCCTTTCTTGTTTGACCCCAAGATGGCATCTTAACATCACAATTTACATCAGTAAAAGTACTAAGAACCTGTGGCTAGATACATCATAGGTCCTAGGGAATAACCCATTGACATTATTCTGCTAGAGGGACATAGTATAAAAGTGACTCCTAACATAACATTGTTATACTCATTGATCAGATCATGTCACAACCCGTATTTGAGAAGTATCTCCTGTATTAGATGACTATTATCCCCGGGTGTCTTAACTGGAAAATGGAGAAAATAATTTTCTTTCCTAAATAAGATTTACATGTCACAACTCTTCTCTACAAGGTCAGGAGTCTTCATGTAAGAAGATCTGGAAAGATTATGAGACAGAATCCTATCACTGAAGACACTGAAGACTATTGCTGTTTGACAGACACTGGGAGAGGAAGAGCCAGCTTTGTTCAGTAAAGTGATCTTTGGTAGGTCAACCATATACCAGAGCAGATGCATTACACTAGCAATTCAAATTCATTTTTTTCTCCACATACACAAAAGTAATAAACCCTCAAAACTGAGTAGGAGTGGAAAGGAAAATGGAGACCATAGATATGGGAAGAGTTGAGGAAGGAGGACTACATATGTTCAGAATATATTGTATAAAATTCTTACAGAATTAAGAAAAATATTGTTATAAAAAACAATTTGCCATAGTGGAATCACTTGGGTACTGACTGAACCAGAATGATTTAGGTAAGAACTATCCAGAGACTCCAGTCCCTTGAATCCTTACTAAATTACAAATTTAATGTAATAGGGAAGAATGGTTTGAACATCACAGTTCATGGTTTCTGCTCTTAAAAAAATGAAGCCCAATTATAATATTGTCAAACATTCCCCTTGCCATACCTTACCACAACATCAATGGTATATTATAAAATAGTGGGATTTACAGATGAAAGAAGTATGGGATTTAATTCCATTTAAGGATATCCCAGAGTGGCCAAGGACAACAGAGGAAACAAAGATAAGAACAGGAGAGAATTAGTCATCGATTTCTATACCTGTAACATAATAAACAAAACTTACTCCTAATTAGATAACCTCAAATTTTACACTACAGTACTTTTAAACCAGACATACTATACCTGGCTTTTAAGAAACCATGCATCTTCCTGAAAGATAGTCAAATTGCAGAGGTAGTTAGGGTATGAGTATTGAATTTAAAATAACTATGATTATGACTATGTCAAGGACTTTAATAAAAAGTGCTCAATTAATGCATGCATAATGTAATCAGAGAGGTAAGAATACTGGTAATCACAGGGAAATGATCGGTATTATCAACACTATAATAGAAAAAATAAAATGGCTAATAAATACACATAAAGGTCCAATAGAGTTTATATTGAAAGTCTACATGGAAGAAACAAAATATTTATCACATCTTGTTAAGTAATACTTAGAAAAGATGTTTTTGAAGAAATTGAGAAATAAATGTATATTATATTTCACTGTAGATTCAACAGCAACATCTTAAAACAGCACATTCTACATTACCTATCAAGATCAACATGCCTAATTGCTAATATGCTTTAATCCTACAGCTTTTCAGAATTTATTTTTCTAGACATAACTAAAAAAAAAGATATCTGAAATACTTGATAGCTAATATTGATTGTCAATATGACAGGATCTAGAATCACCTAGAAGTCTAGCCTGAGCATATCTGAAAGGGGTTTATAGACTATGTTAATTGAGGTGGGACAACTGCTTCTAGATGTATGTGATTCCATCCCATTCGCTGAGATCCAAAACTGAACGAATGGACAACCTACGCTATGCACAAGAATTCATATTTTTCTACTTCTTGTCTGTACATGCAGTGAGATCAGCAGCCTCATATACTTGTCATCATGACTTCCCTACCATAGTGGACAGCAGCCTCCCATCAGAAGCAAAGCTAAGTCTGTCCTTCTAAGGTACAATTGCCATGGACTAAGTCACTGCGATGGTAAGTGAATAAGAATATACTCATAGGATCCAAGGTAGTTTTAGAAATAATAGTGACAGAAAGTTAAATGTAACCAAGGTTGGTATTCTTGACTTATGGATCCAGAGTATATAGGAATATAGAACTCACAATTAACAGTCTATAACCATATTACTTTTCTCCATTGATAAGAGGTCCTGATGTACAGTTTTCCAACATTCTTAATGTAGATTTTCCCCAACACGAGACATTCTAAGCTACCAAATGAAGTCACTGAAGATAGAGCTGGAAAACATATCCATGCTTGCCTCTCACAAACCTAGCTTGCCACATCACTGTATGTAATAGCTTGTCAGATGAGGAAGAACATAAGATTTCTTGTTGCGTTCATGCTCCCAGAAATTGTAATGAGTAAACCCACTGATGTAGTTCACAATGATGGACTAAAGTGAATCCAATCATTAAAACACAAGCTGAAGATGAAGAAGAACAAAACTGAGAGACCAAGAGACTGGACAAGGAGAAAATAAACACATATCTTCTTATTTAGTTAAAGGAGATAAAGTAAAGAATCAAGCAGAATATAGGTCAAAGAGATTTAAACGGGAATTGTTAATGATTAATTCAGGAAGTTGTGGAAGTTTTTTATTTACAACCTGGAACTTTATCTCAAAACAAGAGAACAGCTACTGAGGAATTAAATTGGTTTTATCAGAAATATATTTCATTTTTTTTTATCACAGAAAAAATCTTCATTAAAAGAATAAATTTAGGAGTTTATTGACAACACTTCAGGAACTGTTGTGCTATTCTACAATCAAGTGAAGCTTCTTAAAGTTCCATGTCCATTGGTACACGGACTTATCCGCATACGAGAGGGCTTCTTTCTTCTTCTGGCACTTTTCCATGCAATGCTTTCAAATTATTTCCAACACCATGATGGTGCTTTCATATTTAGACTGTGTTTTTGATCTTCATCAGGGCCTCCATCGCTTGGTTGACATTTCTTGGATATGGTTTTCTTGAGCTTGAACTCAGTGAGTTGTCCCTATATCTTTAGCCTCATGTAGTGTCACTCAGTCATGAAGAAGGTGTACTTCCCATGAATGTTTTCTCTACTTCATTGACTACCGAGCAATTTTTGCTGACTTAGTTTTCAGCTTTCTAACTCTGACTGTACAGTTTCTATATGTCCTTTTTCTGGGAGTTGGCCTTTGTTAGTTTATGGTGTATTGTATTAATCCTCTCCAGGGGAAAGGTCTATCCCTCTATTAAGTTACAACCTTGATCTGCTTCAGGAGGAGCCTACTCTCTTCTTTCAGCTGTACCAGACAGATTAGGACTGAGCTGTGCATGGCAGTTTTCCCACTACAAGCATTTGAAAGGTTAGTGTAATCCTTTGTGACTGGCCCTAAGCCTGTCTGTGGGTATGTCACAGAGATCACTGATGCTATTCTCTTGGCTTAGCTTACCCAGAACATTTTTCAGCTGAAATGGGGATGGAAAATGTGACAGAAGTTCATCTACATTGCTACCTTCTTAAATCTCTTCAAGTTCTTAGTGTGCTTGTGCTACAGAATCTGAGTATCTGAGATGTCCTCCTCACACACTGGATCTTCACTTCATAGCTGAGATTCAACCTGTGGCAACGTTTCGTATTTTTGTTTTTGTTTCCCAGGTTGACTAGTACGTGATACAGAACAGAGGCACACTGCTCATTCCACATAGGATATGAGTGTAGATGAAAAGATAGTTTCTCTATTCTCTCAACTCATGGGCAGCTCTTTGTGCAGGAGGAACAGGGCCTTCCCAATAGTTCCTGTAGACAGGTAACCATAAGTAAAATTGGATTGTGACTGTGTTCTTAGTATAACTGAAGAGCTCAGATGCCTCATCTCCATTCTCCTACTCATCTCCGGAACCTTGCCCATCCCTTAGAGCATCTGTCACAGGGTCTGACCTAATGAACTTGGCAGTTGAGGTTTCTTCCTTTAACCATGGGCCTTCCCAGCAGCATTCTGACCTTCAGAGATATTTAAGGGGTCTCTATCCATTTAACTACCTTGGAAACTAAATGAAGATAAAAACAGATATTTCACTTATGCCTATTGGAATCATGATAACAGGAATTTTTTTTTTGTCCAGGCCAATATACTGACACCTTAATACTCAATCGGGTAATGTTGGGAGGAGACCAACTAGGTCATGTGACTAGAACCTCATGGATGGGATTAGTGAATGCATAGGTACAGATACTAGAGAATTTGCTTACTCCTCTCATCCTCTGTAAACTATGAAAGAGGCAATTACCAAGAACTCAATCATGCTGCTATGATGACCTTAAAAAAATCTAAATTTTACAAGAGTATGAGAAAGAAATGCTTTACATTTCAGTTGCTGAGTTAATGGAGTTCTGTTGTATTAAACAAAACTGATTAAATGAAGATTGTTTTCTAATTTGATAGAAGTAAACCACACTATATTTCATTCATGTGCTACTCCATATATGCTAGTTAATCACATAGGCAGGGACCACTGTATAGAAAGAATTAGCTCAAGATGAAGGCATTCTATGAGTTACAGAAAATCAAGTTTTTCCCAGATGTAGAATAGCAAGCAGAAACACTAAACAAAACATAACAAAACAAAAATCCAGAAAAACATCACCATGGGAGAGATTTTTTTTCCCCAGATAAAAAGGTTTTTGTTTCTTATGTCCAACAACATATATAGTTCCTGCTTTTTAGGGAGAAGTTGGTATCTTTATGAGAGACTGCTGTAGCAGAAAGAGCATGAAACTATTCCCTTGAGATGAATTGACAGACAAAGTAGATCTGCCTTTCCCAGGGTTGGCAGAGGATATATTATTTCACCTTTTATTGCTGCTGATAGCTATTTTAAAGAAAGATTGCTCAGTTTTAATGTTGAACAGTCTAAAGCGATTTCAGGACCCTGGAAATAAAAGTCAGTTTCTTAAAAATCCTTTGGTCTTATGCCAACATGTATGTAGATATATCTTATTAGAAGATTGTTTAACTATATCATCATGATCTATTAAAATAAATTATAGATTGTTAGTAAGCAGTAAGTACTTAGTAGTTTATATAAATATATACAGATTGTTCCTGCCTGTCTAGATTAACTAAGAATTGCATAAAGAGGAAGTAGAATCGCAGTGGATTTATAGCATTGGAAACTGGAGGAACTAAAGTGATGTTTGAACAGTTGCATATGGAGACAGAGCTGTAACTATAAATGTGTGCCTAGCTCCTGAGCTGTTTTATCTGACTGGTCACTGCATGATGAAGTGAGTACAAAGAAGGCCATTTGGCCAGCAGAGTACTATGAGGCTGGATTGTTTGTCTCCTTATTAAAAATCAACTGATCATCTTAACTAAAATATCTACTCTTGTGGCTTGATATTCCCAAAGAAATTTTTATATTTATTTTCCAAAGCTTTGGAAAACATACTTTCTTCTGGACTATGTATTATGAACTAGAGCTGAGCCTCCTAAATGACATCATACTGAAATTTGTGCTCAAGAAGTATTTGCTCTCTAACCATTAAGTGAAAATCAGAAAAATCATACTCAGACTTAGGTGAAGTATCTATACTCACACACTAGACAGGTTAGCCATATCACAGCTCACACACTAGACAGGTTAACCATATCACAGCTCACACACTAGACAGGTTAACCATATCACAGTGGCCTTTTCTGTGCTTTGAAAACAATTTCCTACTAAGACTAACATTTAATTTGGTGGGGGATGTTTATTCTATTAACTAATTAATACTATAATTAAATCAAATTATTTAATTAATATTGGCCTTGCACATCATAGTCAATACTTCATCAAGACAAAGTGTACAGATTTGAGAAGAAGATTAAAACAAAACAGAATTCAAAACTCATTAGGAAAAATGTTGATTTTAGTGGCTTTCTGTAGATAATTTCATATTGTTTGAAATGAAGTAAAAAATCCAATGTAGTTTAAAAGAGCAACAGGTTTGAAATAACAAAATTTTAATCATTCATAACTCTAAACACTTAGGAGATGTGGTACTAAAATATTTCAAAGTTCCAGTCCTGTAAAAGCTCTATGCCCCAGTGTAAGGGAATGCCAGGGACAGGAAGTAGGAGTGGGCGGGTTGGTGAGCAGGCAGAGGAGGGAGGGGGTAGGAGGTTTTTGGAGTAGAAACCAGGAAAGGGTATAACATTTGAAATGTAAATAAAGAAAATATCTAATAAAAAATCTCAAAGTCTCTCAGATTTAAAAAGACTGAAAGAGATAACCTATTTTGGATTTCAGAATAATCTAGAGGTTACAAACCATATGAGCACAAAAATATCATGAGAAGCCTAACTGAAAAAAAAATATATTTTTAATGCAGAATTTCTTGTTTTAAAAATAATGCTTGTTAAAGAAGATGTGTACATACAAAACAATGTGGAAGAAGCAAATTATCTTCTGTATCACGAGATAATTAATCAACTTTTGATTCTTTCTTCCAGCCAATTTTGGGTCAGGGTTTGTGCCTAAAACAGGAACTGCACACCCTACGGACCCCC
>JADRCC010133650.1:0-12884 GCA_019843855.1 Hylomyscus alleni
AACACCAGCAGCAGCACGAACTTCTCGGTGAGGCGGAAGGCGGCGGGGCCAGATCCCTTCCTCCCGCCGCCAAGCCCCCCGCCCAGGCCGCCGCCCAGGCCGCCGCCCCCGGGGCTACTGAAGAGCGGCAACAGGCCCCCCACGGGCATCGCTCCGGAGGTTGTCGCGGCCGGCTGACAGTCTGTCCAGGGGCTGGGCGCCGAGCCGCTCAGCAGCCAAACTTCGCAGCCGCCGGCCGTCAGCGGCTGCGGGGCCGGCTCTTGCGCATCCAGGCCGCCCAGAGCCCGTGTCTGGGCTGCGGGTCTCCCCGCTGGAAGCGGCTCCCCTCCGGCGATCCTCACCGGGGCGGCTCCTTTGGCAAACAAGCACGCGCGGCAAACCGCTGGCTGCAGCCCCTGTCGGAGGGGAAGAGGAGACAGTAAAAATGCAGTGGTTAGGAAGGTGCTGAGAAAGTTTCCAGTGGGGTCCCCGCCCTCCCCTGGCCCCGGGAGCCGCAGGACCGTATCCCGGCAGGCAGCCTCCGCGGGTACCACCCTCGGAGCCCACTTTGGACTTGGGGTGAAGTTTTCCAGCCGCGGAGGCAGGATGTCCCGCGCACATCTGGGTCAGCACGGCGGACCCCTCGGTGGCAAGGGCGGCGCACCTCTGGGCAGCAAGGGAGCCGCGTGCGTAGGGATTCCGTCAACTTCTCCAGCTGCCCATCTCCGAGCGCGTCTCGGCGGGCGGTGGCACGCGTAACAGCCCGGTGGCTCTGTGGCCCCGGGACACGGCTCAGGTGAGCGAGCGCGCCGACCTGCCGGCGTGTGCCAGCGAACCAGGCACCGTGCTGCCCTCCGCCGCGGCCCCGCCGTGCACTAATAGCACTGCCGGTCTCCCGGCGGTCGGAAACGAGGGCGGTGACGCGTCCGGAGAGTGACAGCGCGTCCGGGCCAATCTCACGCCTCCCAGGGTCCCGCGGGGGTGGAGCCGAGGCGGGGAGGGGGCCGCGCGGGGCGGGGAGTTTACGGGAAGCGCAGTCTCTCCGGGACCCGGCAGAGGCGGGGAGGTCGCGGCTCCCCTGGGCACCCGAGGGCTGGAGCTGAGCCCGGGAGCCGGCTTAAGACTCGCCCGGGGGACCAGAGCCGGAGTTGGTCCGAGCTTACTCGGCCCTAAACCTATTCGAGCCGGAGCCCCGAAGGTGGTGGATTCTCCCTCCCCCACGAGTGACCGCGACTAATGCGGTAGCGCTAGCAAGCCCCAGTACTCGCAACTGGCGATCCCGAAGAGAACGCAGGGGATTGCGGGGCAAGCTGAGGTTTTGAAGTGATTTTGAAGTCTTTTCTCCAGCCACCCCTTATTACCCAAGACAGGGATTCCCCGGTGCCCAATAACTCTCAAATCCAAAGTCTCCAGTCTCCCCGACAGAGCTTTTGAGCTCTCTGCTCTGCCTCGCTAACACCCTTTTACATCCTTGGCGACTTGGGGTTTGGGGATTGCTTGGGGCTCTTAGTATACACCCTCTTCCCCTTACAAGAAACAACAATAACAATGACAAAAGTTGTGTGACTCCCCCACACTCCCCCACTTTCGAAATTCATTTACCTCATCGCAGTTGGTCAAATTTTCCATTCAAAGAAGACAGTTTTATGCTGCCAGAGCTCCAAGCAATAAATTGAACGCTGTTGAAATTAAGTCTTGGATGCGACAACTCCCAGCGAAGGCAAGACTTGGTCCAACAGAGACTGTTTTCAACACAGCCTTGCAGTATTCAGTCTCATGGAATGTCATGGAGACTGGCTCCACCTCCCATGACATCGATTGGAATGCCCTGCTGATATGGCATAGATCTACATTTTTGACCTGACTGGGAACCCCCTGCACCGGGGTGAAGGGACAAGCAAAACATTCCCAAACTGTGTTATGAATCCCCTGTTGCTCCACAAAGAAACAGTTACCAGAGGAAAATTTGACTGACTCCCCATTCCTGAAAGCTGGTTTGTAGCAACTCTGTTTACCCTCAACCTTCTCCGGAAACACGATTTTAGTTTACCCTTTACTTGTCTTAAAGCCAGAGGAAAACAGCTTGCAACTTCCAGGAGAGTGCCCACAGCACAGTTGTTTCCAGGTGTTGGGCTGTGTGCATAAAATTAAAAAAAAAAAAAACAAAAAAAAACAAGTCTGAAACCCTAAGGTAGTTTTCGTTTACATGTTATTATTTTTAGCCATCATTATTTGTTGTATATTGAGCTTGTGCAAAATGAGCCAGTAACACAGTCAGAAGTTCTGGTTAATAAGAAATTATGGCTTGATAAATGTGACTTCGTAGCTTGATTATTTTGATACTTGCTATGAAATTCTATGCCCAGAAGAGTGCAGCATATCCAAGCAGGGTAATAGATTTAGCTCTAAAACTGAAAGCAATAATGTTTTCTTTTAATGACGAAAAGGTAAATTTGTTTCAAAGTACATTTGGAGGTTGTGGGTAGGCTGAAAACCTAATGACTGAAATAATAGTGTATTTTCTCCACCAGACCTTTGAAACAGTTACCTCATAGAAAAGTAGACAGATCCCTAGAAGCTGGGGCTAACTCCTGAGGAATCCAATTACTTTCTTTCTGGTCATTTGGTGATGCTCCTTGTTCTGTCATTATTTTTCCAACTACGTTTTAAAAATGGGACTATTTTTAAAGAGACGGGAATATCTATGAACTTTCATTTAATTTGGTATAAGTATTCCAGAAAGTAAGAAACCCCACCTTTGAGTACGTATGACAGAGAAGTCTTAACTAATTCTTTTTCTAAACTCCTTAATCTTGACTCCAGATCAATTTGCACATTTAGGAAACTGCCTGTAGTGGATGCCTTAAACATTTTACACATTGATTAAGGTTGATTTTCCCTTTGGAAATTTAAGTTTTATTTATATATATATTATTTCTAAATTTTTAAGGTGACTGTTCTTTTTATTTTGGTTCCCTTTTGTGAAACTTACTTTAAGGTTACTCCTGCCCAATGTATTCTTAGACGTAGGTTTATTGTAATCAAAGTTTGGTTTTGATAATTTACCAAACAAAAAGTTAACTTGTGTGATGGACTAGAAGTCCACATTCAAGGATGCCCATCTGTGTGAAGGAGATTGAGAATGTGCTGAGAATGCCCATACTTGGGCTACAGCAAGTTTGAAACAGACTCACAGTAAAGTTATTTTAAGGCATATGCTAATGAAATCTGCCTTGCAAACCTCTTGAAATAGCCACCCAGGGCTCCATGTATGGATGGAAATCAGGGAGGACAGACAGCAGGTAGGAATGAGCCTGGTATGAAGCAGGCTGTCACTGTGCCTTGATCTCAGGGCTCAGAGCTCCTCATCTTCTCCCTCAGAAAAACATGGAGATAGAAATTGAATGAGACTGCTTCCGGTTTCTCAAGCCTTGAGTCTTTCTTTATTCTGTCCCTTGAGGGAAGACTGCTGCTTACCTACCTGAAGGAATGCCTTGATCTTTGTGAACCCAGTGGTTTTCACAGGACTAGTGTTTACTCATCCGGAGTAAACATTTAGCTAGCATAAACTTGAAGACTTTAACATCATTTTGTGTAATTGTCTCTCCTCTCTCTCTCTCTCTCTCTCTCTCTCTCTCTCTCTCTCTCTCTCTCTCTCTCTCTCTCTCTTTCTCTCTCTCATCTGATCAGTTAGTCCTTCTGATATAAAGCTCTATAAATGGAATTCTCACTTTATCTTGCTTTCAGTACTTTTGTCTCTGTGTCTTTCTTTAACAATCTGTAGATACTTATGTTTTGAAGTTTTAAAAACACTCAAAGCAGTCTCTCTGATTAATATGACTACTTGAATTTCAGAGGTTTTTTTTCAAAAATCAATGAACAAAAGGTAGATTTTATATTTACAGTATGATAATTGTAAGCATGACTCAAGGAAAATTGGCAATATTTTAGCAAGTTAATAATATTGTAAAAAGCATTGAGTTTTTTAAAATGAGAGCACAAAAAGCTTTCTTGGGCATTGTCTTCAAGTTATAATTCTATGAAAGAATTTTTTTAAAGATACTAATATTTATTTTGGATTCAAAACTAAAGTACAACTCAATGAATAAATAAATTTGATCCAGATAACAATTACTGAATATTTTTAACAAGTTACATCCCTGATTTGTAGAGTTTCTAATTCACTCCAAATCCAGGTAAGAATGGCTCTTGGCTCTTGGCTTTTATTTTAAAAGTAAAATGTAATTTGAAGAAAATAGTTTATTGTGAATGTTAATCTTGACATTTCAATACTTCAATGGACAACCCTGAATTTTACATTAACTTTCACAAAATAATTAATTAAAGACTTAAAGGGAATTATCATTAATATTGGTATGTAAATTGGAGGGTATTATCTAGTTCTGATGCCATGTTTCTTTTTCCTCTCCTAAATTTACTTTGGAATGGCTAAAGTAGTAGAATACTGTCATAGAAATCCTGTTACCCTTGCAAACAAGAAAAGAAGGAGTAGCTATACAAGGATGAATCCTTATGTCCATTTTGACCCTGCAGGACCACATTAAGACATCTATTTTTGTTTTAACAGTTTCTTAGAGATAGTCCTAGAGAGGTTCTAAACCAACTTTCAGGATGAGAATAGTGTATGGAAGTTCTCAGATGTAGTTTTCATGAGATTAACAAAGAGCCTGAATAAAATAACCCTACAGAGTACCTGCTCAAGGGTTTGAATGAGGAATTTATTATTGAAGACATTGTATGTCCCTGGTTTTGTGACCAAGGCACATGAGTTGCCTGTGTTCTGGGGCTCTCCTATTATATTTACAACATTGTTGTGGATTTTAAGCAAAATGTTTGAAGTAATGTCTGGCATAGTAGGCACTGAAGGAGTTTAACTAAATTTCTCCCTTTCCCTTGTAAGGGAATTGAATGCTAAGACTGAAAAAAGAAAGCTATCTGTTGGATTCTCAAAAGGAGGATGCTAAAGGAGGGAGCAGAAAAGACATTATGAATGTGTCTTTCCTTAACCCCTATCCTGTAAATAACTTCCACCACAGGAGGGGATGCATGGGCACTTCCATCCAGCTGTGCCCTGGAGAGGGCTGTGTGATATCCCCCCCACCCCCCCACCCCTCCAACTCATCCCCCACCCCCCACTCACCCACCACCCCCACCCCCTCTTTGAATAAGCAGGATTAATACTAAAGTCCCCCAAACCCTGAGAAAGTGTGAGCGATAACAAAGTCTCAAAATGAGCAAAAATGACATGCATGACAGTGCTTGAAGAATCTGAAGCCAGGAGTTCTGGACAGAAAACCTTCATAGGGGATGTTAGCAGTAGCCAGTAAGGACTTGACAAGATACATTTATGGCTTGAGAAGACACTATGTCAACAGAGAGAAACAAAGAACAAATCTCTCTCCAAGACTAGAGAAAGAAAATTTTCTCCTTTCTTAGTTTTGAATAAATGACAAATACTTAAAATAGTTTTTTTTCCGCCGGGTGGTGGTGGCGCACGCCTTTAATCCCAGCACTTGGGAGGCAGAGGCAGGCGGATTTCTGAGTTCGAGGCCAGCCTGGTCTACAGAGTGAGTTCCAGGATAGCCATGGATACACAGAGAAACCCTGTCTCAAAAAACTAAAAAAAAAATAGTTTTTTTCTTGAAAAATAATATTTATCCCATGCTCCCTTTCAGAAAAGATCATATGCTGGTTCAGAAAAAAATAGAAAAATAAAACTCAAGATTGAAATATTTCGATACATTATTTTACCCAATTGAAATATTTTTCATGAAATAAAGTGAAATAAAACCATGTACGCCCACTCTTATTTTGGAGAAATGATCTGTGAGTATGACACAAGAGCATTTGCTTTCCCTGTTTTCATTGACAAGTAAACAAGCTGTTTGTACAATATGTTCAGTCTTTCTTATTGTCCTTGAAGACAGAATCTTGACTTCACCCTGGTTCTCTGTGGCTAGAAATTCACTTGCGGTTCTTTGTTGATATAGCTTATTTTCAAGTTCATTTGGTTCATTTCATGTCCTCTGCAACACATAAAGTCACTTAGAGACAAAGTCAAAGTGTCTCTCTGTTGTAGGCAATGCCTGAGTAGATTGTACTTGATGTATGTGCAACTGGTGACTGGTAGCCTATTCTGGTAGGAATGAATACTGTTCTGGACTATGGCACTGTGAGTGAGTGTGTGTGTGTGTGTGTGTGTGTGTGTGTGTGTGTGTGTGTGTGTGAGAAAGAGAGAGAGAGAGAGAGAGAGAGAGAGAGAGAGAGGCAGAGATAGACAGAGACAGAGAGAGAGAAAGAGACAGAGAGAGAGAAAGAGACAGAGAGAGAGAAAGAGACAGAGAGACAGAGAGAGAGAAAGAGACAGAGAGACAGAGACAGAGATTGTCAAAGGAAAAAAGTTCATGTATCTCATAGACTTAATTAGATAGATATGGTAGGGTTTTATGTATAGTTTCTAAAAAAATCACTGGACTCTAAATATGACTTGTTAGCTTATCAGGTGCTCAAGTTTACCCCAAATATTAAATGAACATAATACATTCTATTCTTATAATAGTACTATGATGCCCTCAATAGTAATCAACAGAAAATGAAAATAATCAAGTGTTCCTAAATGCCATCAATTTGCATATTAATATTAAAATCCATGTGTATTTCTAGCAAGAAATTAATTTAATATACTTAAAGTAGGCATAAAGAATTTATTAATGTAGGACTAAGTTTATTTATTACATAGGTATTATAAAGTAGAGTAAGTTATGATAAAAGCCAGAAAAACTTGTTTGTAAAGATTCTTGATTACTACAAAGTTCCATACAGTGGGTCATTAAGTGAATTTTATAAACTGTATGTGGTTTCATCATTTCCATTTTCCTTTAAAAATGTTTGAGGAATGTAAAATGGTGCAGCTGCTGTGGAAAACAGTCTGGCAGCACCTCCAAAAGATAAATATAGAGTTACCATATGATCCGGCAATTCTACTCTTAGGTACACAGCCAAAAGAACTGAAAATATATGTGTGTGAGAGCTCATGGCAACCGTATTCACAATGGGCAAAATGTGAAAAAAAGCAGCACAAATGTCCACTCACTGATGAATGGGCAAACAATGTAAATCCATACCAGAAAAAGGTACTCAGCAAAACGGGACTGCAGTAGGGACACACAGTACAAGGACCATGTGGCCCTTGCCCATACTGTCCTACAGATGATGTTCAGAGACCACAGGAAATGTCTAGAGTAGGGATGTATACAGGGATGGGAAGCCAATGCTTGGTTGTCTGGGACAGAGTGGATGGAAAGGTATAAGGTCAGCATTAAAGGAATGAAGGAAGGAAGGGAGGGAAGGAGGAAGGGAAAGAGGAAGGGAGGGAAGAAGGGAGGGAGGGAGGAAGGAAGGAAGGAAGGAAGGAAGGAAGGAAGGAAGGAAGGAAGGAAGGAAGGAAGGAAGGGTTTGTGGACAATGATGGCTACCTGACAGTGAATACATTAACATGTCTATTCAATTTTAGGGATTTTTCAAAATGTGAATTATAGTTTAATGGATATACAAAATATTTTCCTTTCAGAACTGGCTTTGAAGAGTCTTTAGAATCAAGATATATCTACTAATGAGATTTAAGTTGACACACTAAATAGACACATTATCTATTGCAGTGCAAGAACTAAGAAGTAAAGAAATATCTCCCCAATCAGAAGAAATCACCATGTTCTCAAGTTGAGATATAAATATATATTATTGGAATAGTCAAACCAAGGGGATGATTTAAAGTTGTGAGTCATTGCCTGGCTATACATCAATCCTTGCTAAATAAGCCATAGGCAAATAATACAATTCACATTTTCTGATGAATGAAGACTTACTGTTAACGGTACGTGCCCACATTAGGGTAAGCAAGATGTTTCCAAAAGAACTTGATTGTGGTATGCAGCTTATAAGCAAATTGTTGCAGAGACAGGAGTTGGGGTACCAACCAGAAGACGTTTGGGTTTTTTTCTGCCATTACTTGGGATTTCTTTCAAGTGAAATAATTATGAAAATCAAAATAGGTATCCACGTATATTGAATGGCAGTATAGCAGTGAAACATCCCAATAAGTAATTGTTTTACCATAATAAAAAGCATTAATATTTCATAATATTATTATCTGTATTATCAGAGAGCATATGTACATGGAGAAGCTGGCATTAGAATCCCAGTGCATAGAACAAGTGGATAAAATGTAAATATGTCTTCAACATCCTCACATCGAAAAAGTTAAAATATTTTAAGGAATTTAGTGGTCTATTTTAAGAGAAATATGAATATTTCATAAGATCTAATATCACATTTATAGCAGAACCTCTGCATCCGATTCTTCTGTGTTCAATTGATTCTATCAGAACAGAAATCACAGATAACAGTGATCCTTTGATAATATCAGCACCAGAGTAGCCTGTGTTTTGATTCTGCATATATACAGTACTTATTCCTTTGTGAAAATTACACTTCTTCTTCCTTGAATTGGTGTTTATGTATCTTTTGCCTTTTAGTATTTTATGTTCTTATCATAAATGTATCATCTACATTTATCATGGAAAATTCAAACTACATAGACTTTTAAGAAGGAAACTGCTTAAAAATTTTGAGAATATTGTTTTGCATGTCCTTTAAAGCACTTAATGTTTTCTCTGTGCTCACAGGAACACTGTTTTTCTGGAATCCTCTTCCTGTTTCCCCGATTCTTAAAGGAAAAAAAAATCGTAATGAGTAATGACTTTCTTCCCTTCCTGACCTTGAAGGCAGATGGGATGTGTAATCCTTTCTCTGAAAGTAATGTTCTCATTTTTACAAAGTGATCACCGTTGGGAAAGGAGATTTTCTAGCCCCGATTTCCTTTTTCTAACCAAATGTGCTTATGTTTATTTTAAAAATCTCTTTCTTTGCTTTCCTGTGATGCCAGATCATTTGAAGAGAGTAGCAATTTTCTCTTTAGTAAAGTCTTTGTAAAACCTTTGGATGAATAAAAACATTCAGGAGTAGGAAAAGAAAGAATTCATTCCTGCCTCTTAGAAATAAACAGAAACCAGCAATGGTGGCACAAGTCTTTAATCCCAGCACTTGGGAGGCAGAGGCAGTCGGATTTCTGCGTTTGAGGAAAGTCTGATCTACCGAGTAAGTTCCAGGACAGCCAAGGCTATATAGAGAAGCCCTTTCTCAAAAACAAACAACAAAAGAAATATACAATCTTTTGATATTTTTCTTGTCCTTCAAAAAATGAAAAAAATACCGAAACATACTGTTGTATTTGGCATGAGTGCTCCACTTGTGAATAATCAAGAGGGAGGTCACTGCAATTTGCAAGAAGTTTTTATTGAAACTAGTATACTAGGGTCACCCTGCATTCGGGACAAGGGGACAAGAGCAACCAAGAGGAAACAAAGCTCTAAGTTTTTATACCTTTTCAGAACAGAGTTTTACAGCTTACACCATGGACTGGTTACAGTTTACAACATGGGCTGGTTACTCTTTATCTTTCCCATTGTTCTTTTGTTTCTATTGACCTTCTTCCTCCAGGTGAGGAGTAGATACCTGTTGCATGTAGGAGGGGTGTGGGGGAGATCCACCTTCCCCAGGACGTTTTCTGGAACTAGGCATTTCTTGGGGATGGGTGTTTGCTCTGTAAACCTTTCTGAAGCTCTGTCTTTAGGCTAAATGGACATTCCTTGCTCCTTGGTATTTTTACGAGGTGTCCCTATTTAAAATACATAAGTATAAAGTTGTTAAATATTCAGGTATTATTCTTTTTCCAACCATGGGAAGCCGACACGCTAAGCATTAGAACTAGTTAAGAGGACTTCTCCCCCTCTGCTCAGCCTTTTTTTTTTTTTTTTTTTTTTTTTTTTTTCATTTTTCTGCTAGCCTATTCTGCTCTCCTCAGCAGATTTAAATTTTACAAGCTTTGGGTGACCAAAATGATGTAGCTGAATTTCCTTTGTTGTTATGGTTTCTTCTCCCTTTTGTCTGGCAATTTCAATTCAATTAAGAATGTTTGGTTGCTTTCCCAGTCTGTTTTGCCTTACCCTCCGCAAACTATATCCAGATAGGAGACATTGGATCATTAGTTCTTCCATCTCTCAAAATAGATCTGATGTTAATGTCTCCCTTCAGCCACTGCTTTTCGTAAAAGACGAAGATTTGGGACTGGGGATGTAGCTCAATAGTGTTCGGCCAGCATGCCTAGAAGTATGAAGTTTGTTCCCCAATACCCCATAACTTGGACACGGTGATGCCTGCCTACAATCCCACCAGTCTGGAGGAAGGAGCATGAATTCAAGGTCATCCTTAACTACACGGCAAGTTTCAAGGCAACCCAGACTACACAAGATGCTGTCTCCAGACCAAAAAGATTTACGGATTACTTTTTCTGGACATTGCCTTCCAGAAGTCAACACTTAAGTTGACCCATATTTCAGTAAAAAAAAAAAAAAAAAAAAAAAAAACACAGTAAGTGACTCACTGTTTATACATCACCTGCTGTCATGAAGAGTAGTGGAGATCTGAAGTGCAAAGATAAATTCATTGCAACAATTTTCGAACTTAATGAGAAACTACACATTATGGAAACAATGAAGTCTGAATTAGTCTACAAAATAAATAGAACACAATGTCTTCTATTTCTCATTTTCATTTAGTGCAAAAGAAAAGCAATGTTCTAAACTGTTTGGGGAAGCAATGTATTTGTCTGTATATGCTCCAGTGTCTCAGAGATGTCTGGACCAAAGTTCCATTTCTAACTCCCAAAGTTTTCTTAGCATTTGATTTTTAAAAAGAGACTTTTTTTTTAACCTACCCTCTAACCTTCTTAGATTCTGTGGTTCATAATTTCAATAAATGTCTTACCAATTTCAATAAGCATTTTTATTCCTCTGCCTTTGGGTCACATCTACCTGGCTAAATCTCCATTCCTAGGGAGTGTCTACCTTTTCAGTATCTTTACCTTGTGAATCTGGTCACTGAGGCAAAATTTCTTTTTGTTTTTTTTTGTTTTTGTTTTTGTTTGTTTGCTTGAGACAGGGTTTCTCTGTGTAGCCCTGGCTATCCTGGAACTCACTCTGTAGACCTGGCTGGCCTCGAACTCAGAAATCTGCCTGCCTCTGCCTCCCAAGTGCTGGGATTAAAGGCGTGTGCCCCCAGTGCCTGGCGAGGCAAAATTTCTCAAGTCAGTGAGAGTTCATCTCAAAGGAGGTGTGTGGCATTGTTCCTTAAGATGATAACTAAGGTTTCCCTTTGGCTACATGCACCAATATACCCACCCCCTCTCAGACACACACACACACACACACACACACACACACACACACACACACGCACGCACGCACGCACGCATGCATACATACTAAAAATGAAACAAAATCAGCCCCAACTCTTCCTGTGTATGTGGTTCCTACTCTGCACAGTGCCACCTGTCCACTCTGCATTCTAGTGAGCTGGGTACAATTACGTCCCAACACCCAGGGGGACAGTTGATAATGTCAAAAGATCAGTAGAGACCTTACATCTAGTGGGGAAAGGTCATGATAGCCCCACGCAATAGAGAACAGTCCAGCCCAAGATGGCAGCACGCGAAGGTCCTGATACCCCTCTTGGCTCTTCATACTTAACCAGATGCCTGCCTTCCTGAACAGAGAACACCGTAGCCCCATCTTTTCTGTTTTAAATACAAAACCCTTGCATGCTTCTGCATTCAGTCTCACTTCCTCTTAGGATAGCAGAGCTGTGCACTTCTGGACAAAGCCAAGCCTGCTTCCTGGGCTGAGGGTTTTACAGCATCTCAGTCTCTGCGATGTTATAGTATGTATTATTCATTTTCTGTTTATATTCTCTCTTGTCTTTTGATTTTTAAACACAATAAGGATTTCTACTGAAAACAAAGCAGACCTCTTTCCCTCCAGGCACTGCACTGTCCTCTCTTTACAAGTATTTCTCCAAATAGTTGTTACTGAGGACAGCTCTCCACCATTCCTCTTTTTACACAATTTCAGCTTAACTCTAGTCTGACTTCTGGCCTTGTCACACCACTGAAATACTCTAAAGAAAAATCATCTCTGTCCTTTGGGTTGTAAATACCTAATAATTTTAAACTTCATTAGACTTCAGCTTTCAATGACAGTAGTCACTCCCTGCTTTAGGAAGCAATCTTCACTTCATGTCGGTGACCCAACAGTCTCTCGGGCCAATTCCTGTGGTTCCTGTGGAGTCAGTCTTTAACTATGTGACTTTCCTTAAGCACACATCCTGGAGCTTCACATCTTCTCAGTTTTCACTCTCCTCCTAAGCAACACTTATCCATTGCTCCATTTAGCGCATATATGCAAACCGATTTCATTTTCCTATGAACATTTCCTGTTCAGTGTTCCGGTTTCAGATCTACCCATCTAGTCACCTTTGGGTTTAGATATCTGTCCAAACATCCAACTCTCAGCCTAAGTTTCTAAAACAGCTGCTTCGTCCTTAGGCCATCCTCTTTTCATTTCCTTTCCAAAAGGGGAAGACTTCTTGAGCAGTCCTGGTCAGAGGGAGTTCCCAGTTGCTTACTGCTTAGCTAAGAAAAGCCTCCTTTCTGTTTCTGGGTGCTCAGTGGGGTATTTCCTTCATCCAAATTCTTTGGGAACTACTCTTTCGTAATCAACTCGTTTTCATTCAAAAACCATTTAGATTGATATTTAAATGTGCCAACCTCAAACATTCTATGGGGGTGTGGTGGTTATTATCCACAGAATCTAGAATCTCCTGAGAGGTAGGGGCATGCCTGTGGGGGATTGTCGTCTTAGCTAATTGTAGTGGGAAGACCTGCCCATGGGATGGCACCGTTTTTTTTTTTTTTTTTTTTTTTTTTTTTT
>JADRCC010133653.1:0-12807 GCA_019843855.1 Hylomyscus alleni
TATATTTATGTTCATTTAAGAAAATATTAGTAGTGATGTATTATTTTGAAATATACAGTTAATATGTTTGGAGTTATTTAAAATTTATATTGAGAAAAATGTATGTATTTTCAGTATTGCTGTAGACAAGCATCTACATAACACTGTTAAATTGATTGTTGTTTTATATCAAACAATTTTTATATTACTCATTTTTATTGTTATAATATTTTATAAATTTTAAGGAATATGACAAAAAAGATATTATAGGTATTGAAGGGAGGGTCCTCTGGGAGGAGTTGGGGTACAAAAGGGAAACAAGAATGTGATTTAGTTCTATTTACTTAAAATACGTTTTTAAATGTTAACAAATTCAGATAAATTGAAATCATGTAAATTTTCTCATCATACTGCAATAAAAGTTAAAAAAAAAAGAAAAAAGAAAAAAAGAAGCCTAAGGCTGAAGCTCTAGTAAAGTTAAGGAAAGAAGAGAGAGAGAAAGGGGAAGAAGGGAAAAGAAAACAAACCAATATACTAGTGTAAAATCAATGCTTACAAATCTTAAGTTTCTCCTCTACCAGGATAATTATTTTGATTGCTGTAGAAGACAATTAATTTTATGAGTGGCCAGTCTTCCTGCCCTAATGGCTTTATCTTATACACATACAATTATACGGAAACAGTTGGAAAAGACTACACTGTACAACACACTTAGAGACACTTTGTCCCTTCCACAGGAACCCAAAACATTCTATGCTGTAAAGGTGTGTGATGAGAAAACTGATTTCAAAATCAGCTTCTCAGAGTATGAGAATTTCCTGTTCAGCCCTCAGCGAACCATGAGTCAGAAATCTCTTACTCCACTCTTGACTCACTCTGAGGCTCATGGGGCAGCCTACAAAGTTCACAGTCACTGATGCCCTACATTTTTGCCACAGACTCACCTTTTGGTGCTCGGTTCCCACAGACCCCTGTGACCACCATACCTCACTGCAGGAAGCCTGGCTTTCTGCCAATACAGGGAGCTTATCACTGCTTCCTTCTCTCCGCCTGCCCAGTCGGTTGAGGGGACGCTACATGTGGAGCAACTGAGGCACAGTTCAGAAGTAGGGGAACAAACTGGAGCACAGATGCCTTTAAACAGCTCAGATAAAGCCAAGTACATGGAACACACTGGGGACCATCTCCAAGTTCTGTCATTGTCTATGAAGAATTAATCATCCCATGGAACAAAGTGGCAACCATCTCAGAGTTCTGTCCTCATTGTCTATGCAGAGTTAGTCATTGTCTTGCATTTCTGTTTCTTTACCAATACAATTAAACCTACAACTAGAGACGACCTGATGATGAAGTGTGAATTTTACACGTTGCAATTTGTGTGCTGTGGCTCTTTGGATGGAACCATATCAATTTATCCCAGGGGGCACAAATTCTTTAAAGGATTCTCACACTGAGTGATGAAGAACAATAGTGGAAGTTGAAACTTAAATTTTGATTTAAATAGGTAATATTTATTGAGAGCTCTGCATGCCAGAGGTGAGTATTAATTGCCTTACATGATTTTTTTTTCACATTTTAGATGAATGCACAAGGCTATTACTAACTTCTCAAGGGTCATGCAATTTTTAAAGCCAGAATTAACTCTAGATCTCACTTATTCCAGGGCTAATTGATTGGATTGTTAAATTATGTTATTACAATTGTATTTTATGTGAATAAAATGACAATCACTTTGACAGCCTTAGACTCTTTAGGAAAATCTGAATCATCATTCTACTATTATTAATTTTTATGTTATAGTTTCACTAGTTAGATAATTTTTTTAAATGAAATGGAATTAAAATCATCTTTGAAATATTTCCAATATCATTTGTTTTAGCCATGATTTTTTTGACATAGAATTTTCAAGAATTTACAATATCCTTTAATTTTTAATCATTTCTCTGAACTCAATTATTCCAAATAAAATAAATTTTACAACATGGAACTTATTTTTAATAAATATGTTAGCTATTAAAATAATATACAAGTTTTATATGCATATATGTATCAACCTTCCTAGGTTACCCATTTAGAGCAGTCAGATTTTCTCATTATTGGATTTCAATTTATTACTAAAGTTTAGCAGATTGCTGTGTGTACATGCACACATAAAAATATAATAGCAATAATTAAAGAGAAGGTCATGAATTTCAGAGAGAGAAGAGGGAACGAAACAGGTTGGAAGGGAAGAGAGAGGGATAGAAATTATGTGAAATTCTCAAAATAATAAAAAATAAATTTAAATTAATTCAACATTCATTTCTGTTAGTGTTGGGATCTTTGCTGTAAGCATTAACTATTTCATGGTATTAGTCCAATGAAAACTAAATTTAATTTATAAAACAATTCTTTTGTTTGTAAACATCTTTGTTCCCCATTAAGTTATTGTCTTATCAAATACATTTTGCGAAAAGTTGTTGTTTTTGTTTTTACCACAACACACATATTCATTGTCCAAGGGAAAAAAAATAGCTTAGATTAAAATTTCCAACTGCAAGGCTGGGCAGTGGTGGCGCATGCCTTTAATCCCAGCATTTGGGAGGCAGAGACAGGCGGATTTCTGAGTTCGAGGCCGACCTGGACCTCAAACTACAGCCTGAGTTCCAGGGCAGCCAGGGCTATTCAGAGACACCCTGTTTCGAAAAACCAAAACCAACCAAACAAATAAAAAAAAAAATTTTCCAACTGCAAAATGAGTGCCATTGTTCCAAACTCCACCCACTTTGGCCTCATCAGATGGTGTACCTTTGCCTTAGCTCCTCACTAGCTGCGAACATGAGTCATGAACCAGTCACCTATGCAGAACTGAATGTGGCAAAGGACTCAGGGAAGCAGTACAGGAAGCCGAGGGGTACTGGCAGCTCCCTTTCAGGAACTGAGCAGGAAATCATCTATGCGGACTTCAGCTTTCAAAATCCTTCTCAAAGGCATCCCCGGATCTTCAAAGACTGCCACTGCAAAGGTGAGGAACTGATGGACCCTGCACTGGGATGCCAGGGTCATGAGGAGGTGTGGGCAGAGGTGGCAATGGTCCTCTGTGGGAGGACCGGGCCTCTAACTTGACCCATGCTGTAATTTGTGAGCATACATTTCATACTGCTTGGAGAGGAGCCTGGGGTCAGAGTTTATCTGTTTGACTCAATGTGTATGTAGGCTTTTGTGTACATGAACCTTGTGAATGGCCACCTTTATAAACCCTTGCTTTTCTCTCTGAAGGTTTTCCATCTCCTCCAGAAAAACTCATTGCTGGTACCTTGGGCATCATCTGTTTTGTCTTAATTGTCTCTGTGGTTGTAATTACTACATCATGTAAGCATGATCTTTTTTTTAAATATTATAAAGTAACTTTCCACTTTAGTGACTGGAAGTATCTTTCAAAACTTCATATCAAGAACAGTAGCTTTTAGTTTAAAGTATGCATTTGTATTAAATGAGGAATGGTTGTTATGATGTTGATAATATTATGAATACCAGAGGAATTTTATCAATGTGTAATTTTTATTTTTTAATGATTCCCTAACTTAAACACATAGTTTAGAACCTTAGAGATTCTTTACTGAGATGTGGAAACTGTCTTGAAAGTGGTTTTGTCACAGGTTACAGGGTAAAAGATGTTGAAATCTGGGCTTTCATTGAAGTAATTTTCTCCAAAGTTTTTTCACATTTTTTCGACAATTTAAACTGTGTTCCACAGTATCCTAATTCAAAATGGTATGTGAGCCTCAGACTAAGAAAGTAAAATTGTTACAATTATTTTGGATGTTAATTTCTTAACAATATTTTAACTCCTCAGATACTGAAACAAATGCACAGACCAACTCCTCAATGACTAGAACCCACAGAGGTACATCTTTTTTGTGAAAGTTCTGATACTTGTTCATATTTTATTTTGTGTCTTACCATGCAAAGATAATCTTAGGTTTTTAGGAAGAAAACAATCTAGAAATATGAACACTACATGTTCACAAATAAACATTAAGGATGAACTCTGAGAAGAGAGAAATGAATTTCACTGTTCTAGAATAGAACTTATTATCCATGACTGTGAAAAAATCTGTAGGGTGAATACCTATTTTTTTGCTTTAGATAGACACATAAACACAGGGCCAGAGGGCAACTCTTTCCTTTGCTTGTGTGCTTGAGTATATATATTTTTTATATTTATTAGCCTCTAGGCTGAATGGATATATATTTTACATGAATGTTCAAACCTATAAATAGATATTAAGTTTCATTATTGAGTTCATGTTGCTTCTAAATATTAACCACAATCTATCTGCAGTAGAGTCTTGTGCCCACTGTCCAAAGGAGTGGATATCGTATGTCCATAATTGTTATTACATTGGTGTGGAGAAAAAATCTTGGAATGACAGTTTGGTGTCCTGCATTTCCAAAAACTGTAGTCTGCTTCACATAGATAATGAAGAGGAGCAGGTAAGAGCTGGCATGTGTCAATCATTGTTTAACCAGTCTTCCTGTCAATATTTGTACAATCAGTTCATATTCTTATACATGTTTCATTTATTTACAACATTGTATAATTTTTCACTGTTTTATTTTACAATGTTTTATTTGCATTTGTGTGCTGGTAATCAATATTTATTTGCAAGTGTTTTTCTTTTTAATTTTCTGAAAGCCCTTCTTGTGCAGGTGCATTTATTCTAAAATGAACTTTACCGTTTAATTTTACCATATAAAAATCAGTACATGGGCCATAGTTAATATTAACCAGAAAGTGACCAGGTAGATACAATTAGACTCACATTACTATGCAGACATTGCCATTTCTTCCATATCTCTTCCTTCTTCGTATTATTTTTATTATTTCTTCCTCCCCAAAACTATTCTTCTGACTTTTGCTATAATTAGCTGCATATGTTTGAGTTTTATAAGACAGAGTTCAGAAAGATGTATGCACTGTTACATAGACATCCAGTACCTCTGCAGTTCTCTACCTGTAGATTAGAACCCTTTGTAGAGTAGAAGGACCCCTTCACACGGGCCACCTAAAAGCATAAAAAAAAATCAGATATTTTCACTATCACTTATACCAATAGAAAATTACAGTTATAAAGTATAAATTTAATTTTATGGTTGGGAGTCACCTCAACATGAGGAACTGTATTAAAGAGTCATAGCATTAGGAAGGTTGAGAACCACCGCTATAGCTCTTTCATGGTTTTAGAGCAAATCATTGATCTGCTTTACTACGTTGATCTGCAGTTTGCTATTTTCACTGCTGTGTTATATAAGCAAAACATTCTAAGACCCACTCCATCTGATGACTGTGATGGGAACGATGACCACACCCTCCAGGACAGATGTCTCTTACATGGCCTTTGTACTCATGGAAGCCCCTACTCCAGCTCCCACCCTGGTGTCCTTCAGCAGGTTGAGAGAAGCACTTCATGTGGCCAGTCACCCCATTCCTTGCCCAATGCTTCTGGAAGGTCTCTCTTAAACAAGAACAAGAGAGGTCTCCCAACACCAAGTTACTGTTCTTGGATCCTGGGAGAAAGCATGGAAGGTTGTTTCCTTCCATTGGATGAGGGACACAGGATTTCTTGCCATTCTGCAGTGCCTCATCTTCAGGTGAAAAGCCCTTTCACTTTTTTGATTCAGGCCTTCAGAACTCCTTGGTTTTGTCTTTTATTATTACTTTCCAAGTTTCCCTTGTATGTATCACAGCAGCCAAGAGAAATATCAATGCTACCTTGTTGGTAATCTACTCCTACAGTGATAGACAACAATGGGGTTCAGCTAGATAAGATAATGTAGTACACAGAAAACAATCTCTACCATATTACTCATTTCTTCAGTAGCAAACCATGAACTTCCTTCTAAACCTGAACTTTGAGAAATAGCTGAAAAGGTGATTTGCGCACAACATCCAGAAAATTCCATGCATTATGTCTAGAAATTTGTTTGAATCCCTGTTATGTTTGTGTGTGGTTAGCATAATTATCTATTAAGTTACAAGAATCAATCAAATTCCTAATATAAGAAAAATATGACTTCTAACTATAGACACTTAAAAGTTTATTCTAGATCAAAATTACATATATATGTGAATGTTTTGTCAATGTAAGAAGTGTTCTCACTTTAATAAGTAGATTTGTATTAAATAATAAGCGTATTATGACTGAATATAGTAACATTTTAAAATTAGTAAAAGCCTTCATGCTGTTAAAAAAAATTCCCTTGCTTCTCTGGTAGGCTTTTCTGCAATCTCTTTCACTGGTCTCATGGACTGGATTCTTTCGGAAAAGCAGACGTCAGCCCTGGGTCTGGAAAAATGGCTCAACTTTCAAACCAAAGTAAGTTTTCATGAGTGATACAATAGACAAGAAAAATACACAAAGAAAGCCTTACAAGAATATTGTCACTAAATGAAGCAGAATTGTAGACAGACAGAATGACGATGACTTTCATGACCTGCTCATGTGACTCTGAAGAATGGCTTTCATAACAATCACCTCTTCCCACACTGTTAGTGAAGACGGCATTGTCGACCTTCATGACTTCATAAGACTCTTCTTCTGCAGTGACTTATAGGATTCACTCATTCGGTAGACTAGCTGAACATATACATACATATATAAATGAATTTTGTATTTGCACTATTGTAGGATAGCAGAGATTCTCCATGATGAATATAACTGCATCATGATGTCAGCTTCTGGTCTCACAGCAGACAACTGTACAACTTTACATACATATCTTTGTAAGTGTAAATTCACCACTTGAAACACCTGCATTTGAAGTCTGCCAGGTAATGTTATATTTCATAACCTGAAAATAGAGTTGTGATTGTGTAAACATTTAGTGGATTATGTTATGTGTTCTAAATAACACATTTCTTTCAAAAGCAATCATTGGAGTACAGTAAGCACACAAAAAGTAAGAAATATTACTTTTGCATCTGAGTCTTTTTTTCTCAAGATACCCCTTATTAATTTTTAGCATATACTTCAGGAGGCTTTGTGCAGAAGTGCTGTTACATTTCAAACTTATAATTCAATGCACTTTCATAGTAGAATTGCCTGTTATATATTGCAAATTCAGCTTCTGCAGTACATTTAGGTCACCTACTTTTAATCTACATGATCATATATACATACATACATACGTACATACATAAACATAAATACATCTGCATATAGGTACATCTATATATATGCAAATGAGTTCTAAGACTTTTTCTCCACTAGATATACTGAAAAGGTTTATTAATATAGTTTCACTATCTAAGGTCTGTAAAACTTATAACATTTTTTAAAATATAGACATAAAATATTTACACCTTAATACTTTTTCAGGGGCCTTTGGTCAATTTCATGGGTTTATTGCTTCTTCTAGCTTATTTTATACTCTCTTTCACACATCATTTACTTATATCTTTTCTGTTTTAGTGTGTGTGTGTGTGTGTGTGTGTATGTTTCCACAGAGCCAGTACAAATGTCAGAGGACAACTTATAGAATCCCCTATCATGTGGGATTCAGGGATCAAACTGAGATTGGTGTGTTTGATGTCAAACACTCTTACCTGCTGAACCATCCCCAAACCCTTTGTTCTTGTTTCATTGGTTTTGTTTTGTTTTGTTTTGTTTTGTTTGAGAGGAGATCTTCCTGGACTGACATCAAACTGTCTGCAGCCATTTTGTCTTTTGGAGTAGAGGCTTACAGGCCTTTTTTGCTCATGGTGACTTTCTTCTCTCTTTTCAATGAAAGGGACTTTGGTTCTTATTGAACTTTTCTGTTGAAATCTTTTTCTGAATTATAATTTTGTACATTTTACTGTTTTCTGTTTTTTACTTCAACTTATTTGGCTTTCCTGATTTTAATTTCTCATGATACATGTTCATATTCACATATCTCTTTTTCTGTAATAATGTCTTTGAAGAAATCAATTATTCATGAGGGAAATTTTGATATGTTTTTCTTATAATTTTTAATTGTGATGATATTTAATGGTAATGTATTTGTCCTACTATTATTTAGAAATATGCTCCAGATTTAGAAACTACCTGCTTCAAAATTTTGATTACTTACTGATTTTTTTGATAAGCCAAAAGGAATTTTTAATGATATTAATGTGTGATTGTGAATATGGCTACTAAGACTGAAGAACTTATTTTACATTTCATTTACTTTTTAATAAGTTTAAGCTTGAATAGCTACAATTTGAATGTCTTATGTAAGCATGGCCATGGCTAGTGTATGGACAGCTCATATGTAAACACTTTCTAATTATATGTTGAGAAATATTTGCATATTTTTGTGTAAATTTCCCATGTGGATCTAAGAACATGAACCTTCTGTGCTCACAGAAGTGAGTATGTGAGTGGGAGCCAGGGTTAACTCTCCAGCTTAAGTGTTTTCATAACCTCACAGATTCATCTGCTGGCAGAGGGGTGGTGAAATAAATCTAGGTCCCATTTGGGATTAAATACTTGTCTCCCAATTCTATGTTTTATGATTCACTTCTTTACTTTTAGGTATACAAGGTCTAATGAAATATTAGTGGTTTGAATGGCAATCTTATCTTTATCCAACATTCTTCTTCATCTACAATAATGACTTTTGTCCTCATACAATAGTACACTATTTGTTTATTTTCGTTTTGTTACTTCCATCTGTACTTATACTTATGTTGAGAGTATTTTACTCATATCTAAACAAGACAAGACCATATTATTTAAGTTAAATATTATTTAGCTTACATTTAATGTATTATTAGATTATTGTAATATATTACTTGAAAGTTGCTTGCATGCATAATTAATTCTAATCTTCACTTAATTTTGAATAATTCTATCCCATAAACTCTTATTCCTTATCTTTTCACAATATTTTCATTGATCACATCCCATTACGTATTTTTTTTTAATTTTAACTTCAATTTGTTAATTTAACTTTAAGTATTCATGTCTCTCATATGGCTCCAACTGCATATGTAGCAGAGGATGGCTTTTTGTCAGGCATCATGGGAGGAGAGGTCCTTGGTCCTATGAAGTTTCAATAGATGATCCAATGTAGGGGAATTGAGGGTAGGGAGGTGGAAATGGGTGGGTGGGTGGAGGAACACCCTCAGAGAAGCAGGAAGACAGAGGATGGGATAGGGAGTTTCTGAGGAGGGGAAACCAGGAAAGGGGATGATGTTTGAAATGTAAATAAAGAAAATATCCAATAAAAAAAGAAAAAATTCAATAAATCAGTAATTTTACCCTTTTACAAACGAAGTTCCAACAATCTTCAACATTTACTCACTATTTTCAATTGTTCTTGTTCTGAAATGCTATGATGTAATTCCTTAATATTAATAGACTTTTCAGTTTGATAATTTGTCAACAATATTGCACTCATTCAATATCTATTTTTAAAAATTGAATAATTCCTTCTGCTCTGCTTTTTTGCATAGAAGTTTCTCATTTATAAGAAGCATTAATCATAAAACCTTCAAACGTTTTCTATAGACTTAGTAACTACTTTTGCTAATTCCTGAAAAGATGAATTAATTTTGCAATCATAGTAAAAAATAAATAAAGCCCATTGACTTCTTTTTTACTTCCAAATTATTCTTTAAGTGTCAACATTCCTTCAATAAGAGTTAAAAGAAAGTTAGATTCACAGTAGTATCCTTAGAGATGACTAATTTGGAAAAATGCAACTATCTTTTTCAAAAGTTAGTGTTATATATACTTAGTAAAGTATAAATTCTAACTATTATTGTTATATTAAATCTCTTCACTTTGTTTTTAAATTTTTGTTGTATTATTGTCTGAACATAGATTCATAGAGTTACATGCTCAAAGGTGAAAGCCCACATTGTTGTGTATAATAAAAATATGTTCTGTATAACAAATAAAGGATTATATAATTTAAAACTGTAAGTGAATGTCTATACTGGTAATAGATATAATTACATAAAATAAGAAAAAGAGACATTAATGAATAGATCATGGTTTACATTACTTGAGAGCTAAATCTTAAAGTGCACTATTGTGCTTGTTTAACAAAATAAATTTAATTGTGATAAATTGAACATACATAGAGTACATATAAAGAGCACTTAAAATAAGATTTGATTTATAAAAATAAAATATAATGAATAGAAATATAGGTAGACTTATTGTACAAAGCATGCAGGTTGACACACCCACAGATAAGCAGTAGAAGAATTAGGAATTAAACATACAGTGTTGTCTCTTCAAGAGCAAGATGTATAACCCGTTTAACATATTTTTTACCCAGAAAGCTGGGAATGGAGGTGATTAATAGACTGGTGACTTTTGCCCTGTGTGACTGAAGCCATACCATGCCCTCCTCCAAATCCTCACCTTGACCTTATTTTCTTAGATAATCTGTAGAATCTGTTTGTTTGTTTGTTTGTTTTGGAAGATGCCACTTGTATGTTACAAAGAGTTTCTTTTTTGTTTGTTTTTTGTTTTGTTTTTGTTTTTGTTTTTTCGAGACAGTGTTTCTCGGTATAGCTATGACTGTCCTGGAACTCACTCTGTAGACTAGGCTGGCCTCAAACTCAGAAATCCTCTTGCCTCTCCCTCCCAAGTGCTAAGATTAAAGGCGTGTGCCACCACTTCTCGGCTTACAAAGAGTTTCTATATAGTCAAGTCTTAATCCTTGTGTAAATGGGGTTAATTTTCATAGGGAAACTTTTTTCCCCCAAATTGCATTGTGCTTTAATATGCCTGAAATAACCAATGGCAGTCAGACTCTTGACGTTTGAATCAAACCCAGCTACTGAGTCATATTGAGCCAAATTTCCATTGTTTCCCTCTGGTCACTTCCCTCCTGGCTGTGGTGGTTGCAGTGAAACCCTGCAGTTCATGATTCAATTAATGACAGTGACAGTCTGAGAAATGCATCATTACACAGACCCGTGTGATGAGGTAAACTGTAATAGGACAATTGTAGTAGCTGCAGTGTCTTCAGCTACATATTGTGGGACCACTGTTACACATGATTCATTGTTGAGCAGAATATTTTCATCGCATTATTTTGTTTGCATTGTTGGAAATGCTCCCACATGCTAGGCAAGTGCAGTGTGACGCTAAGGCACATCCTTAGCCACAGAACGTCTTTAAGTCGCCCATGACTATACAAGTCATACTGATGGTTCTAGGGATCTAAATTCTATTTCTGTAGACTTTAGGAACTGAAAACTTAAGTTAGTCTGAGCTCAGTCTTCCAGAGTTTTCATGGCCTGAAGTGAGTCCCCTTTGCTTCATATTGGTATTGCTTATTTTGTGAGTGAGTCTAATGTCCTATAACATTTTCAAACACAAAACACTTGTTCTTTCTTTTTAAATGTAAAGATAACCTCAGAACTATTGAGCCATTCAAAATAAATGATAACAATTACTTTTAAAGACTAATAGTAATCAAAAAGTAAAAGCGTTATAGTGAAATAATGACTATACAAGTGATAAAAATACTATCCGTGCACCCCCACAGCATCCAGTCCTTGACGACTATCACTCATCATCATTGTCATAATAACCTAAATCATTATTATAAAGTATAAAGTGAGTATGACTATTCTAGTCATTCAGCTCAATTATATTACAGACATTTTAAAAGATATTCATGTGAAGCCTTGCTTCATACTACTGATATTTTTATTTATGAATATTTTTATTCAGAAAAGTTCATGACAGACAAGGAGTTTACTCTAGACTTCTCCTTCGCATTTTTGTTTTAGGGACAAATGTTACCTGGTTTTGTTCCTGGAACCAGCATGGATTTCTATAGACCAGGCTGTCATTGAGCTTGAGACATTACTGCCTGAACTTCCCAAGGAACTTGGATTACTGACCTAAGCCACCATGCCAGGTGTCCTGGTTGACTTGTTCGTTGTAACTTGACACAACCTAGGAAGAAAGAGTATCAAATGAGAAACTGCCTCCATCAGATTGGCTTCGTGGTCACTACTGTGGCAGGCTTTCCTGAGGAATGACTGAGGTGGGATGCCCCCTCCCTTGGCACCATTCCTAGCCACATAACCCTGCACTATAAAAGAAAGCTTGAATCAGAATCATTAATTAACGTTCCTTTCTGCTTTCTGCTCCTGTCCCTGGTTTCCCTCAGTCATGGAAGTGAGCCAGAAGTATATGTTGAAATAAATACTTTCCTTCCTGAGTTGCTTTTGGTCAAAGTATTACTATCACAGCAACAACAATAACAACAAAAGCTAACCAGCATGCCAGGCTTTCATGCCCTCCTTTTATTTTTGCCAATCTATTGTGGTTTGTGGTCCCAACTACGAATTTATGTTGAACCCGGACACCTGTTGAAACATTTTTACAGTTAGGTAGAGTTCAAAGGTTTGAGGATATTTGAATAAGATTTTTGGATCCAGCTGCTACATAAAGAGTGTTCATCCCACATCTCACCCAGTTGGATGATCCTAGGCTTGCTATCCTATGTAAGTTTATGGAAGACTTACTACATTAATCTCTTAAAGAATTTAACTAAAGAATAATTCCTGACATTTCCTGCTGCACCTCAGTCAAGTAATTACACAAAAAGTAGCCTGTCTCGAATTATACCCTCAGAGTGGTCCCAGCACCTTGAAGGAAATGAAAAGAATTGCCATGACTCATAAAACACGTATTCCTCTTTCTATGTAACTGTCAGAGGATGTGCACTCGAAAGCTGAAGTTAAAAACCAGTTCATTATAATTCATTTCACATGTAATAGTCCAACCTCCAAATTGGGTATGGTAAATATGTGTGTGTGTGTGTGTGTGTGTGTGTGTGTGTGTG
>JADRCC010133655.1:0-11004 GCA_019843855.1 Hylomyscus alleni
GTTACAAATAATATAAAATACCTTGGTGTAACTCTAACTAAGCAAGTTAAAGATCTGTTTGACAAGCACTTTAAGTCTCTGAAAAAGGAAATTGAAGATCTCAGAAGATGGAAAGATCTCCAATGCTTGTGGATTGGGGGGGGGGTTAATATAGTAAAAATGGCCATCTTACCGAAGGCAATCTACAGATTCAATGCAATCCCCATCAAAATTCCAACTCAATTCTTCACAGACTTAGAAAGAACAATTTGCAAATTCATCTGGAACAACAAAAAACCCAGGATAGCCAAAACTATCCTCAACAATAAAGTAACCTCTGGTGGAATCAAAATCCCAGACCTTAGGCTGTACTATAGAGCAATTGTGATAAAAACTGCATGGTATTGGTACAGTGACAGGCAGGTAGATCAATGGAACAGAACTGAAGACCCAGAAATGAATCCATGTACCTATGGTCACTTGATCTTTGACAAAGGAGCTAAAACCATCCAGTGGAAAAAAAGACAGCATTTTCAACAGATGGTGTTAGCTCAACTGATGGTTTGAATGTAGAAAAATGCAAATTGATCCATTCCTCTCTCCTTGTTCAAAGCTCAAGTCCAAGTGGATCGGAGACCTGCACATCAAACCAGATACACTGAAACTAATAGAAAAGAAAGTGGGGAAGAACCTCGAGCACATAGGCACAGGGGAAAATTTCCTGTATAGAACACCAATAGCTTATCCTCTAAGATCAAGAATTGACAAATGGGACCTCATAAAGCTGCAAAGCTTCTGTAAGGCAAAAGATACTGTCAATAGGACAAAATGGCAGCCAACAAATTGGGAAAAGATCTTTACCAATCCCTATATCTGATATAGGGCTAATGTCTATTGTATACAAAGAACTCAAGAAATTAGACTCCAGAGAAACAAATAACCCTATTAAAAAATGGGGTACAGAGCTAAACAAAGAATTCTCAACTGATGAATATCGAATGACTGAGAAGCACCTAAAGAAATGTTCAATATCCTTAGTCATCAGGGAAATGTAAATTAAAACAACCCTGAGTTTCCACTTCACACCAGTCAGATTGGCTAAGATGAAAAACTCAGGTGACAACAGATGATGGAGAGGTTTGGAGAAAGAGGAACACTCCTTCATTGCTGTTGAGATTGGAATCTGGTACAACCACTCTGGAAATCAGTTTGGTGGTTCCTCTGCAAACTGGAAATAGTTCTACATGAGGATCCAGCTATATCACTCTGGGCATATACCCAGAAGATGCTCCAAAATGTAATAAGGACACATGCCCCACCATGTTCATAGCAGCCTTATTTATAATAATCAGAAACTGGCAACAACCCTGATGTTCCTCAACAGAGGAATGGATACAGAAATTGTGATACATCTACATAATGGAGTACCACTCAGCTATTAAAAATAATGAATTTATGAAATTCTTAGGGAAATGGATAGATATCATCCTGAGTGAGGTAACCCAATCACAAAAGAACACATATGGTATGCACTCTCTGATAAGTGGTTATTAGCCCAGAAGTTCAGAATACATGAAGAACAACCCACAAACAACAAGAAATTCAAGAAGGAAGACCAAAATGTGGACATTTCACTCCTTCTTAAAAGGGGGAACAAAATGAAAGGAGTTGCAGAGACTAACTTTGGAGCAGAGTCTGAGGGAAGGACAAGCCATCCTGATATAGTTATCTCCTGAGAGGCACTGACAGTACCTGACTAATACAGAAGTAGAGGCTCACGGCCATCCATTGAACTGAGTACAGGGTCCCCAAAGAAGGAGTTAGAGAAAGGGCCAAAGGAGCTGAAGGGTTTTCAGCCCCTTAGGATGAACAACAATATGAACTAACTAGTACCCTCAGAGCTCCTAGGGACTCAACCACCAACCAAGGACTATACATGGTGGGACTGATTGTTCTGGCAGCATGTGTATATTAGAGGATTGAAAAGTCAATCATCAATGGGAGGTGAGGCCCTTTGTCGTGTGAAGGTTCTATGCCCCAGTGTAGGGGAATGCAAGTTCCAATAAGTGGGAGAGTGTGGGGTGGCAAGCAGGTGGGGGAGGCAACAGAGGTTTGTTCTTGTTGTTTTTGGTTTTTGTTTTTTTGGGTTTTTTGGTCTTTTTTTTTGGAGGAGAAACTGGGAAAGAAGAAGTCATATGATACGTAAATAAAGAAAATATCTAATAATAAAAAAAGGCTTAGTCTTAATGATTTCTGGGGTAAGACTTAGTCTTAATAGAAATTTAGGGTTGCTATATAATAAAAAGTTTACTTAGCTAAGTCTAAGTTACTATGCTATTGTACCTGATCTGCCTTCTGTGATCCTCTGAGATCAGAAACTACCATTTTGGCACTTAGCACCTCTTCCTCAAGCCACAAAGTATTAAGTAAATAGGCTTTGTTCTATATCAGCAGGAACTGCTGGCTCTAACTTTCAGCCTTGTAGTTGGAAGTCTCAGGAAGGGAAGACACTTAGAGAAGTGATTATAGAATTTATTACTAAGTTGTAAATGTTTCCTATGAAATCTATCTAAGGGAAAATTAAAAAGATCCTAAGTGAGGAAAGGGAAACATTTTCTAAGGGGGTAAAAGGGGAAGATTCTACTCCACCTAGCTCATCCTCATCTCTTTGTCCTCAGTACTTATACATCTTTCAGAATACATGATCACATGTTACAAGGTTCATCACAAGTTCACATCAAAAATCAAATCATAAATTGAAATAGAAATTTACAACAGTGAATATTTACATGTATATCCACTAGAAGTAATTATCTAGCTAAACATCCATCACCTGTCTCAGCCCCACAGGTTCACTGAAGGTTTAAGATAATACCTAAGTTTTAAGTGAGGTTTTGTATAAATGAACCCAGTCAATATTATATCTTCTGTCTTAGCACCTATAATAAATCATTAGTCCCCTTTTTATGACCTTTGGTTAATAGTTTTATAACCTCTTGGAATGTGTTCTGAGTAAGAGAAAATCTGGTTACTAATCTAAGAGCAATTAACTGGTGACACTTGGGAGACTGGCAAGTTCTCATTGCAGTTTTGACTATTAGAAAATGTCCTAATAGCAGTCCCATTATAAAAGAGATTAATGATCACAGATATAATTTTAGGAATTCTTATGAGATCATAATAAATCTTAAGTATCTATCTATATAGCATCACTATAAGACAGTATATCTTTTGGATCTGCGGAGATCTGCTCCAAAGGAGTGAGTTATTACTTAGTGATTGTTACATATGTTTAATAATAACAGAAGCATATTAATAGCAGGAATCTTTCCTAAAATAAGTCTCTCACAGTCTTGCTTAATGAGGGTGCATTTGTCACAGATTATACAATAATCTGAAGTAGGCATTTCAGGATGATCATCTGCTAGTTATTAGCTTGTCCTATTATGGCTCCTGACAGAGAACAGGCTTGCAATGTTGAACTATGGAGGAGCATTTCTGTTCAGTTGTTCCCTCTTGGTGAGATTTGTTTAATATTTACATTAATATGATATTATAGGAAATGTTAGTGCATATAAAGTATGTATACTTTAAGGACAAATCTAGCATAGCCATCATAAATGCCTAGCGGATTTCAGCCCATATTGCCAAGCACTCTGAAATAAACATGGGGTCATTTTGGTACTGGAGCATCATGTTTGTGCCAAGGACAGCTTGTTCATCCTTTTAGATAAAGTGCCTCCTTTTGGTCAGGGAGGCAGGGCAGCAGCTAGGTATCCAAGGTCATGAGATGCCCATGACTCCTGGTCTTGCTTTTAGAACGTGGAGAACATTACTTATGACATATTCACAAATAAATATTATACTGAAGGCATATCTCTGCTGTGTAATTTTTTCTGCTTGCCTTTTAATGGGCAAAGGATATGTCAATTAGGAAGATATAGAAGTAAAAGTGTGTAAACGAGGTAGAGACATAGAGAAGGAGGAACTATGTCCTCTTTATATCTACGTGGAGGCACTTGGGTAGAGATGACTCAGGAGGAGTGGAATGTTTTGGCCTAAGGCTTCTCCTGTTGACTAGCTCTTTCCTGATGATTATATCTTTCTCTTGGTGCTCAGAGAGTGCCTGGCCCAAAGTCCAGAATCATTGCTCTGTGGAACACAGAGTGATAGTTCATCTGTTAAGCTTTCTAAGCTAGAGTTCACTGTAATTGACAGATTCAAAATCACTCAGATGTCTCCATGTATTCTAACCATTTTCCTCCTACAGATAAATTATCCTAATAAAGGAGCGTCTTACTAGTATATGTTAGAGTTTGAAGAATGGGTCTATATATTTGTAAGGGAGGAAAAAAAGTAGATGCCTCCAGACATCAGCAGGGAAATTCAGATAAAAATGTGAATTCAGCCTACTATGTTTCACCACATATATGGTATATGAGATTTATGTGAAAAACTTCTAGAGCAGTAGACAAGGAGACTCCTCATAGTCTTCAGTTCTTTAATTATCAATTTTTTTCAAACTTTTTTCTTTATTTACATTCCAGCCATTGCCCTTCCCCCCTTCCCCTTCTCAGAGTTCTTCATAACATCCCTCCTCCCCCTTGCCTCTGAGAGGGTGCTCCCCATACCACCCACTAGGCATTCCCATTCCCTGGGGACCCAATTCTCTCAAGGATTAGGCACATCTTCTCTCACTGAAGCCAGTCCTGGCAGTTCTTCTCTATACATGTGTCCAGGGCCTTGCAACAGC
Organism: Hylomyscus alleni; assembly: GCA_019843855.1. NCBI lineage: Eukaryota > Metazoa > Chordata > Mammalia > Rodentia > Muridae > Hylomyscus > Hylomyscus alleni. The sequence continues at coordinate 4,733 of JADRCC010133655.1, forward strand.
CTATGTATGTTACTTGGTTGGTGACTCAGTCTCTGGGAGCTCCCAGGGGGCAGGATTAGTTGACACTGCTGGTCTTCCTATGGAACTGCTCTCCCCTTCAGCTTCTTCAGTCCTTTCCCTAATTCAACCATAAGGTCAGTTCAATGGCTGAGTATCTCTGCCTTTGACTCAATCATCTGCTATTAGGGCCTTATGATGACAGCCATGCTAGGCTCCTGCCTGTAAGCACATCATAGCACAGAAATTCTATCAGGCCTTTATGTTCCCCCATGAGATGGATCCCAAGTTGGACCAACGAGGTCACTGGACCTCCTTTCCCTCAATCTCTTCTTCATTTTTGCCACTGTAGTTCTTTTATACAGGAACAATTGTGGATCAAACATTTTGATGACTGTTGATAGCCCCTTCCCTCCACTTGAGCTCCTGTCTATCTACTGGAGGCAGACACTTCGAGTTCCCTCACTCCACTGTTGGGGATGTTGGCTAAGGTCACATCCCTTAGGTCCTGTGAGTCCTTACCTCCCAAGTCTCTGGTAGTTTCTAGAGGGTCCCCCTCCCAACTCTTACCCTAGAAACGACTTCTTTCCATTAATTCTCCTAGCCCTCACACCTGAGGATTCTCTCCTTCACTATTCCTCACACCTGATGGATTTCCCCTTTCTCCTCCCTCCTCTTTCACTCCAAAACCATCCCCTGTGTCCCATGATTATTTTGTTCGCCCTTCTAAGTGATTGAAGCACCCTCATTTGGAACTTCCTGCTTGATAAACTTCTCATGGTCTGTATGTTGTATTCTAAGTATTCTGTACTTTTTTCGCTAATATCCCCTTATCCATTATGCATACAAACAGTAGCCTAGCATAACTGTCCTCTGAGATGTCCTACCCAGCTGCTGACTGACACTGATGCAGATAGCCACATCCAAACTTCTAACAGAAGTTTTGTCTCTTATGTAGAGTTGAGGAAAGGATTGAATGCCTGAAGGGGATAGGAAACCCATATAAAATCCAACTGAGTCTACTAACATGGACCCTTGGGAGCTCTCAGAGACTGAGCCACCAACTAAAGAACATACATAGGCTGGAACAAGGCCCCCAGCATATATGTAGCAGATGTGCAGCTCAGGCTCCCTGACATCTGTGGGGTAGACTTGGAGAGAGAGCAGCATTTGAGATGTAAATAAATAAATGAATAAATAATGCAAGTCCAGGCGTATTGTGGATACCACCAAGTGGTGGCTGACAGGTCTCGTGAGAGGCTCTGCCAGTTTGACAAATACAGAATTGGAGACTCACAGCAATCCATTGGACTGAGCATAGAGTCCCCAATGAAGGAGCTAGAGAAAGGACTCAAGGAGCTAAAGGAATTTGCAGCACCATAGGAGAAACAACATTATGAACTAACCAGTACCCCCAGAGCTCCCAGGGACTAAACCACCAACCAAAGAGTACACATGGAGGGACTCATGGCTCCAGTTGCATAGGTAGCAGAGGATGGGTCTTGTCAGTCATCAATGGGAGGATAGGTCCTTGGTCCTGTGAAGGCTCTATGCCCCAGTGTAGGGGAATTCCAGGGCCAGGAAGCAGGAGAGGGTGGGTTAGAGAGCAGGAGAAGGAATCAGGAATAGGGTTTTTTTTCCAGGGGGGAAAGCAGGAAGGGGCGTAACATTTGAAATGTAAATAAAGAAAATATCTAATAAAAAATAAAGAAACAATGTAAATATGAGAATATATTTTTAGACTCATGACTAAAATACAAAATTTTAGGAGATTCACTTGATTACTCAATGCTTAACAATGTAAGAACAAGAACATATTTTTCAACAATCCTCAAGAGATATTCTTCTCTAACACTTGAAATTTAATGCACCGTATACTCTTACATAGAGTATGACAGGAAACTGATGGTTTGGGCATGGAAGCCAGACAATATGGAGCTACTGGGGTCATCCAGTGATTTGATATCAAGACTTCCCAGCTCCAGTGTATTATAGATCATTGTTTATATCTCTAGGAATCAACTGTGCAGGGGTGGTAAGGAAACGAGAAAAATGATCATATTTATTAAACAGTACTTGCCAAAAAAAGCCAAAAACAAAAACAAAAACAAAAACAAAAGAATCATACAGTGGCCCAGAATATCTATAGCCATTCCAAGAGAGAGCAAAGGAAGCTTAGTAATGAAAACCAGCAGAGCAAACTCCAAATTCTGTATCCCCATGTCTGATATCAAAGGGTCTTTAAGTCTCCAACTCCTTTCAGCATTGTTGACCCCAACACCTCTTCCTCTCTCTCTCTCCCTTTCTCCCTCTCTCCCTCTCTCCCCCCCTCTCTCCCTCCCTCCCCCCCTCCTTCCCCCCCCCCCCTCTCTCTCTCTCTCTCTCTCCTCCCGCCCTCTCTCTCTCTTTCTTAGAGTGGTTCCACAACCTGTTAGAAGCACTGTCATCTACAGGGATCCCATGGTGCTTACATCTCCAATATCTTGGAGTTTCTAAGGAACTAGACTTAAACTTCACAGCTTCACACAACAGCCTGCTTTGAATTACATGCAGGGGTACCTCTGACACATAACTTACATCAGCAGACTTTCTTAGGCACAGAAGGAAAATGCATAACACTGTTCTTATATGGTTGACTCTAAAACAAAATCCATGTAGACAAAGCTGCCAACTTCTACTTTCTGGGATGGAACATACCCCCTTCATTCAAGTACACTTTCATCAGCTTTCTGGATTTTTATATTTTCTTTCAGTGGCTAACCTTTCTTTGCATTCCTTTTCACAATTTGGAAGGTACCTGAATGATATTTTTCCCTGAGGACACCACTGCTTTTAATCCATGATCATTAAATGTGTCTCCTTGAGCCCTAGATTTAGCTCCATTACAATTCCAGATGTCCCTTTCCTCCTTATGACTCTATAATTAACACATAGAATATGGAGAAATCTGATCAACTGGAAGGTTCTTTCCTAGTGGATACTGCTCATGATGCTATTCATGCTTTCTAATAAGAAAGGTAATCAACCATCCCACACAGCTATAAACACTGAGATATAACGATGTGCCTACTTAGTGATATAGACCTCCTACCTGACATTGTTAATGATACAACCTGAGACAAGAATTAATAATCCCAGGGGGAAATCTATCACTATTATTCTGCTAAAAAGCATAACAACAGACTTCTTATGGCATATTGCTATATACATATAAATTAATTTATTCACCATCATTAGAGATGCTTCTTCATGCAATAAATGGCAATTTACACAGAAGCCTACACTTGTACAATATGAAGAGCCATGAATACTTTGAGAGCCAATATGAATGGGATGTCTTTATCATACCCCACTCCACAGGCTAGGGGAACTGTGAAGATGTGAGGGTGGAAAAATTATAAAGGTAAGAGGTTATAGTTGACATAAAAATTATTTCCAAGACAGCATACAACACAAACACATGTGAAATCACAGAGACTGTCACAGCATGCACAAGACATAGACAGCTCAAGTCAGAAAAAATTCCCAAGATGAAGAAGATAAATATGTGAAAAAAGTCCCAACACTAGTCAAAACATTATTTACACATGATAGTTTCTGGGAAAGGGAAAGACGTATTTCTGAAGTGGAGTGAGACAAGATACATCACTGTCTAAACAGAAGTAGTTACTCAACTTCAATAGATTCCACGGTTTTAGTGGCCATTTCTTTCCCTTTTTAGTAAGTGAAGAAAAGAACATGATGTAGTATTGATAGTGAGAGACAGAGGATCTAGGAAGAGTTAAGAGAATGGAAAGGATATGGTAAAAATACACTGTATAAAATTCACAACAAGTTAATTAAAATAGATAGAAAGGCTGAAGAAAGAAACAAGCAGAAGGCCCACAGCACATGGAGGACTGTGTAGTATATAGTAAGAGCTGATGTCTCTTTTTGGTGTTTCTAACTTCTATAAAATAACTTATGAAATCCTTAAAAAAATCACCTTTCACAATTTAACCAACATTTAGCAATGACTTAAATAGTCTTAGATTTTGTGCCCATTGGATCGTGTAGTGTATAATGTAGATAGATATCATGCATTTTTCTTTATCTGAGAAAACCACCAAATGCAATAATAAATGAATATATCAAGTATGGCATCTCTGTTTCATATATAATATGACAAACTGAGAATACAAAGTGAAAATATGGCAGTTCTTATTGAGGAATAGTATATTTCTTAATGTTCCCACTTTTTCAGACTAATACAAGGGAAACTATGTTTCCTCAAGACTCTTGTAAAGAAAAGCACTAACCCAAAAGCAGTAGCCAAATATCTACACTAACAAAAAGAAATGATGAGTGCTTACGATATGGGAGGGAAGTAGAGGATTTCTGTTCACAGTCCAGTGCAAACCTGAAGAGGAAATCCTTCTAAATATCTCTTTGTGATGCTATCAAACAAAGTGTGTGATCTTAAGGCAACTGAAATTGGTCTTGAAAATGGCAAATACAGGCATTTCCAGTTACCACAGTGTTCCATCAATGAAGAAGACAGGTAACATGGTGCTTCTACTTGGTTACTCAATTTACTCTCCAAGAAAAAAAGCCAGTGAATTTAATGAGACCACTCATGCCATATTCACTTATATTTGCTATCTTATGGATTAGTCCTAAGTATCATTTTCTTCTTTGAGTCACTGTCTCCTAAATATTCTTATGAGATCCACCCATGTTACACCATGACACCAGGAAAAGAGCATCCCAGAGTCCGTGTTGTCAAAGTTTCCAACCATAGCGGTGGATGAAACATGAAATAACATATAATGACTAAGCCCATTCAAGGGATAGTAAATAAAACATCCTATTCTGAACTTAAAAGGTACAACACTACATAAGTTGTACAGGAAACACAATCAGGGAAGCAAAAGCATCCAGTATATTGTGATCCAAGGCCTAGAGGATGGCTATCTACCTTTCTTTGACAAGGTTCACAAATTCAGCTCCCTGCTGTCCACAGAGGTAGCCTACAGCCATGTCAAAGGGACAATCAGATTATATCTCAGAAGATGCCTGAATTCCCAGTGCCTAGAGGCCTAATCTAGTCACTAACGCAGCCAATCAAAAGTAGGGAATGATTGAGGGGCTAGTCCAACCCTATACATACTTCATATTTATAGCTGGGCCAGATTCTTGAACCTCACCATCCTCCGAAGAGTTGAATGTGTGGAGTGTTCAGAGGCAGTCGTGGTCATCACAGAAAGGTAAGACCCTGTCAGTGAATGGCCAAACAGAAATTGGGCTTGGATGGGTGCTTTCAGAGACTCCATGGAGAATCAAGCAGATCACAAAGAAGAAAAATATATCCATCCTAAGCATCACCAGCCCTCCGTGTAGGTAGAGTGGAGGTGGGTAGAGAAGTTGAAGAGAAACCAAGTCTCTTCTGGGTCTGTTTGTGTAGGATTCTATGAGCTGAAAGGCTGGTACTGTCCACAGAGTTGCAGCTGGTTTTTTGAAGACATCTCTTACACTAACCCATAGACATAACTGTTTTCAATTTACAGGTGCAGATGCAGTAGCATGTGATATGTCCCTACCAGGTTCTATAGGGGTGTTGATTTAGAAATCCAGAAAGTACAGCATATAAAATCTTATTATTGATTTGCTATTATACTGTTCTTTTTCTTGTGGCTTTGGCTTCCTATTGTTTTTTTTAACATCATTCTTACATAGATAGCGAGTGGGAATTTGGTTGTATAATCCAATGGGTTAGATGGAAAAAATAGAAAATAATTCTTCCCACATTCTTTCTAGATGATATTCCACAATGTTTTACTAAAGAATAGAGGGTTAAAGACAAGCCCACAACTAGCTATATATGAGAAAGATATATGATGACATGTGGCTCCAACTCTTGAATTCACCTTGAAATTAAAACCCAAAAACATGATACAAGTGCTGGTTGGTAGAAATTATAAGTGATATCCTAAGACACTGATTACTTACTGTGCATGGAGATCTTTCTGAAACAAGATGTACTACACCTAAAATGTACTTAGTACATGAATTCTGCATATATGATTTTCATTTTTCAATGGGTCAAATATCCACTACTGTGTGACTCAGTTCAAAGACATCCTCATCATTTTCTACAATCTTTTGAAAACTATTTGAAGGAAAAAGACAAATTATTTCACTAACCATGGATGGCTTAATTTCTCAGGTCAATATAAGAAGACATTTTTAAAGCACTAGTGTAGTCATATCCTCATTTCTCTTCATCTGCAGCTTGA
>JADRCC010133657.1:0-23472 GCA_019843855.1 Hylomyscus alleni
AAAAAAAAAAAAAAAAAAAAAAAAAAAAAAAAAAACCTTGTGAAAGACGAAGCTCAGTGCTTGTTTCTAGGAAGTCTGGAAGTTTATATCTTCTCTGGTCTTTACCATACGTGAGCACACTAATGAATTTCTAATCAGCTCAGAGTTATATGGTCCAGAGAAAAAGGAAAGGAGTGAAATTTCTTCAGTTTAGCTTTGTTGTTTAGCATATCAAAAAGTGTTCTTCTCTTTTCCTGACTAAAGCTCTGATCCTTGGGTTTATGGAAGAGTTTGAAGTCAAGATTCATTTCATTTTCATAGCAATTATTTTATGTGTATGTAATTACATTGAGAAATACAATAGAGAAATTTCCTTTGCACTGAGAAGTAATATAAACTGCATATTAAAATTTAGACTCTATCTCATATACATGCATTCATATATATATATATATATATATATATATTCATATATATGTGAATCTACTTAAGGCTGAGAATTTGTAAAACTGATTATTATCAATCAAGTTTTTGTTATTTGATCTAAAGATTATTTTACATTTCTAGATCTTACTGTCATATAGTATAAAATAAGATAACATTTTCAATGTAATTGGATATTTTTCTATTTCCAAGTTTCTGTGAATATTCTCTGAAAAAAATGATTAATATATATTTTGGTTTGTTTTGTTGTTTGCTTGCTTTTTGAGACAGGGTTTCTCTGTGTAGCCCTGGCTGTCCTGGAACTCACTCTGTAGACCAGGTTGGTCTCGAACTCAGAAATTCACCTGACTCTGCCTCCCAAGTGCTGGGATTAAAGGCGTGCGCCACCACTGCCCGTAATATATATTTTGATATACTTATTTGCAATCACATTTATTGCCCAGTACACTAGCTGCATGCAGTTATGGTATATAGTTTTTGTTATATGATCATAAAACTATAGAACTATGCATATAATAATGAGCATAAGAATACCAAGAAAGAACAGTTGCTTTTAGGATTAACAAGTGTGGTAGAAAAATAGCACAGCTGCAAAAGCACCTGCTAGTCAAATGTAAGAACCAGAATTCAGACCCACAGGACCTTGGTATAAGACAATGTGCATAGTGGTCCACCTGTAATCGCGGAATGTAGAAGGCAGATACAGATAATCCTGTGAAAATCAGACTAAACAGATGAGCCAAAATAGTCTCCTCCTCACAATATATCCACTCAATGATGCTATCTGACTTTAACTTCTGGCTTCCACATGGACGTATATATGCAAACATGTTGACATGTACTCAGGTGGACCTAGACAAAGGCAGCCACACACACAGGTACATTACAACATATTTATATCTAAAGGGAGAATTACTCAGCATATTAATTTTTAATTAAACAGAAATTAGTGACCATACCAGCACCTAGTCATCTTACAACAAATTATTTTATAACTTATTTATTAAAATATTGAAATTAAACATCATTTTATCTGAAGCTTTTCACACTGTATTTTAACAAAATCAGCTAAACATAAAGCTTTACTCTTTTGGCTACCTCTTAATTTTCTGAAAATAACATTTCTTCAGATATTTGTTTTATTCCTCTACTCACTACAACATTAAAAACTAAATTGACTTCTTTCTATTGATCATATTTTTTCCTGTTTATTGAAACAGTAATTTGTGTATGCAAAAGAGAAGTTAATATTAGGAAATTGTATTAAGGAATAAGGTTTAAAAATAGAAATAGATTTAAAAAGCTAAAGTATTAGTAAGTTAGATGTTTTTTCAATGTCTTATTTCTAAATATTTAGTAATTTTTTATCATAATATTACTTTGTTTTATATTTCTTGAGATTATAATATAATTACATTATTTTATCCTGCTTTTTTCTCCCTTTAAAATCTCCTATGTATCCTCTCCCTTTGCTCTCATTCAAATTTATGGGCCCTTTAATTGTTGATAAGAAAGTGTGTGTGTGTGTGTGTGTGTGTGTGTGTGTGTGTGTGTGTGTGTGTTCCCCAAAACAACATGATCAGTCTATTACTTGTATGTATGTTTTCAGGGCTGACCATTTGTTATTAGCCAATTCATGTGTTCTTGGATAAGGAAAACTTATTTCCCTTGCTCTCAAAATTCTTTTGCTGACTGTAAATCTTCATCTTTCATCTGTGGTTGACGCCTTATGAGCTTTACTCGTTTCATATTAGCATGTCTATTGGTATCATACTTGTTTAGGAAATATTAAGGTACCCATAATTATTTTACTGATGACCAATAGCTACATTAAAAACATCAGGGTGACATTGGATTATGAGCTATTTTAAAGGACTTCAAAGATTCACTGAAAATATCTTTCTAGAATAAAAGATCAATTTAATTGGTGCTTTAAAATTTACTAGTAGACATTAAAACCAGCGTAAATCTTGAAATATATGTTTTCTTCAGTAATCAGTGTAAAATGGATGTCTATAACAATCACTATGTACCTTGCTTAATATTAATTGTCTCAAAGAGCTGTTTTTCTATCCTAATCAAAAAAATTGATTGATTGATTTATTGTATGATTGAGTTAATGAGTGATTCAGGGTCTTATATGGTCCAGTCTGACTTCATGCCTCCTGCTCCCAAGTGCTAGAATTACAGATGTGTACCACAACCCTTGGCTCCAAGATTGAAATTTTTATATATCCCTCACGATACTTAGAAAGATTGAGAATTTATCCAGGAACCTGAGTGAGATGGCCTCCATGGTTTGAATATTTATAGGCAAGTAGACTGCAAAATTGAGAATACATTTTGAAATTTGGATAATATTGATAGAATCCATGCTTTCTAAGGGAATTGGGTGCAATGGGAAAGAGAAAGGGAAGGCAACGTGACGAATCAATGAGTGGAATAGAAGTTGGAAGAGCAAGGATGCAGAGAAAGGGGACTGAAGAAATTCATGCAAATAGAAGCCTACTTCATAAACTTGCTTATGTTCTTTTTGCAAAGATTTCATACAATAGTTTGCTGCAACTCTCTCAATTGTAGTGCCATTCATCACAGCCCAAGAATGGCAGTTCTAGGGTGTATTATAGTTTTGTCTTTGTGTTGTTTTGTTTGATAGGCAGAGGATAGGTGTTGTGTGTGCTGCCAAGTATTCTACTATAGAGCTACATACTCAAAATGCACTCAAAGCTGGGAATTGTGGTAAATCATGCACATTCACAGGCAAGCCAACTATAACCAGTATATGTGAGGCTGGAGAGATGGCTTAGTGGTTAAGAGTACTGGATGCTCTTGCAGGTGTCCTGAGTTCAATTCCTACTACCCAGTAAGAAAATTCCCAACAGTTTGTGACTCCAGTTCCAGAGGATCTCATACCTTTAGCTGGCCCTTACAGGTATCTGTAGACATGTGGCATACACAATCAAACACATAGATAAAAGTGGAAAAGAATTCAAGGAATTCCAGTATATTTTGGATATCCAAAATCTAACTCAATTTCTATATATGCCAAATGTATTGCATTGAATCCTACTGAAATATATTAGCTATGAAAGTCACTAAATCATTAGTTAGATTCACTGTAGTAATTTTCCACTTATCTATATGAAGGCAATAAAATAAATTAGCAAAAACTTAAATATACCATTAATTTCTTAGTTCATCTATTCAGAATCACTTATAGAATACTGAATATTAATTATGAATAGGGTGCATTTAATGTTAAGGAACAAACATGTAACTTGGTTTGTTTGTTCTGCAGGATACATCAAATCAGTAATATATATAATATATTATATATAATATATATGTATATGTACATATATATAGTTAAATATATATAAACATAGTATTCATTTACATATGATTAGATTAACATAGTATCTCCAAAACAGCTAAACAAAAGATAAGAACCATTAATTATTACTGATTACTTCTTTGATGTAAGAAGCAAAAGATTATTCCATGAAACTATTTTCTTTTCTTTTTTAATTAATTTATTTATTTACTTTACATTCTGATGACAGCTCCCCTCCCTCCTCTCCTCCTAGTTCCACCTTTACAAATCCTGCTTCTCATTAGATTATCCCCTTCTCATAAGATAAGCAAAGCCTCCTTGGGTCTCACTCCACTCTGGGATATCCAGTCTAAGCAAGACAAAGCACAGCCTCTCTCATTGAGGCCAAACTGGGCAGTCTAGTTATGGAAGGGGATCCAAAGAATGGTCCCACCTACAGTGGGGAGGTGTTCCAATCTCACCAAACCTAGTTTGGATAACCCCCAAACACATGTCCAGAGGCCCAACTACCAGATGACTCCCGGTATCATCAAGGTGGCTTTTGAGCTTAACCAACCCCTTTTTTCTTTGATGTCAGTTGTAGAATTTCATACAGATATCACTGGTTCATTGACTTCATCAACTTTTCCTTTTTTTTCTTCCTTCCCCCACCCCCCTGAATCAGTTCTACATTGTCTCATAGACACCAAATCTAATTTGTTGCAAACTCTTGGATTTGTAACTAACCTTCTTAAGATATAGTGTTGATTTTTCATACTTTAGATCATGGGGTAGAATTATGTTAGGGAGCAGATACATTTGTATGTAAATGTGAGGCTGGGAGGATGTCTCAATGGTATAAATGCTTGCTATGCAACCAGGAAGACCTGAATTTGGATCCCAAGGGCACATATAAAAAACTGGCTGTGATAATAACCAATGTAACCAATCACTGAAGGGGGTAGAGACATATCCAAGGAACTAATCGGTCAGCTTGGCACAGATGGGGAGCACCAGTTAGAAACTTAGTCTTATGGATGTGAAACAGTAGGTAGGGAATTCCTAATAGATTCTTCTTACCTTTCTAGGTAGATGAGCATTCAAATAAATGTAGACTGATAATTTTGGAATTTAGTTTTCTTTAAAAAACACAAAAATAGTCTAAGACTATGTTCTTATTTTAACCCTAGGTGTGAGGATGTAGGAATGGCTATGATTTTTCTCATAGTACAGCAGAGGCTTGGTTTTATCATCTGCATATAATTTCTGTGATTGGGTGATGTTTAGAAATCCTTTATTTTTTTCAGAGCGGTGGTAGTTGTTAGATGATTATATTTGGTTGTCATTGGTTGTGATTTGTTAAGCAGTCACGTGCAAAGAGAATAAATAGCAAGAAGAAATTCTATATCCTGAGGATCAAATCTGCCACAGTGATCTTATATCCTTTCCCACCTTTTCAATTCCCTACTTGTGGCTGGTCTTTGATACTTTGTGGGTTCTTTTCTCCACCCTTTTAATACCTTAGCCCTAGATAGGAAAGCACAAAAGGATAGAAGAGAGAGGAAAGAGATCCCTAAATAAAGTTATCCTTATTGTTAGACTACTTTCTGCTTGATTAGGGCTGTAATTTTAGTTTTTTATAAGGAATATGGAAGTATCAAAGTTGGGTGGGTATGGAGGAGGAAACAGTTTGGAAGGAGCTGAGAGCTGGAAAAACATGATCAAAATATAATATATAAAAATGTTTTTTTAAAAGAACAAGGCCTAAATATTAATAAATTCTCTCTAAATAAGCCTTATGTGGAAAAGAAATATTATAGACAAATAGAAACTAATAGTATGCAGGAATGGCTACTCAATCACCCATCACCAAATATTACAGTATGGCTCTTTGCTCAGGGCTTAATACGTGCATCCTGTCATATTTTTAAGTAAAGATACATTAGCCTTTCTGCCACAGCAAGTGAATGGGAAAGAAACACAATAAAACCTATCTCTCTGGGTTATAGGGCCATTAACAATCTGCAATAGAACCAGAGGCCACAGAACCTATACTTTGAAACCTCATAACCCCAAAGGTCATGCCTACTCCAACAAAGGCACACCTCCTACTCCTTCTAATTCTTACCTGCTACTTCCTGGTGACTAATGAACATATGGATATTTATATTTTAAATCAAACCACCACTCATTTCCTGGCTCCCCTAAGCTTGTAACCATATAATGCAAACATATATTCATTTTAACTTAAAAGGTCCCCATATGTTACTGCTGTAGTTGGCTATGTGAACCTGGGAGTGTGGAGCCTAAAAGTGATGCAGACTAAAGTCTCATGCAACAGACAACTTTATTCAGAGCATTAGACCACTTATACTGAGAGTTAAGAAGTCACCTGATTAAAGTATGTAATTACAAGGAGAAGTCACTGGTAGGCAAAACTAATTTCTCCATAGAGGCATATAAACAAATAATAGTCAGTTGGTAATGAATAATCTAAAGTAAACTCATTCCTAACCATGACACCTGGGAGGAACACAAAACACATTCCAAGATCATTTCTGTGTTTTGAAGAAACTGAGGTCACAAATCTTTGTCTTGTCTTCTTGGAATTTTCTCACAAACATTCAGAATTTTCACAAGACTATTCTTGGACTGTATTCTGACACCCATTGTCTATCATATTCTCAATATTGATTAGATGTCCAATGATCAGTCTCTTCTGCTTACCTGTAACCATCTGTAAAATCAGAATCCAAAGGCAGATTATCTACTTCCAATACAAAGTGGCAGAGAATATACATTACATTTACAAAAAGGATAAAAGGGAGCATTGTGAGGGAATACTGGATCAAGAAAAAAGTGAAATTCAGCAAGGCAAAGTCTAAATTCTTCATCTCCGTATCTGATGTCAAAGTGCTCTTCAGATCCACAACTCCTGAAAAGGTCAGCTCACGAACTTTAGGAAGGGTGTGGAACACTTGCCCCTCCAGAAGGGAGAGGCTAATTAACATTCCTCAGACCAGAGGGTGGGAACCAACCTGCAGGTGGGGAGACATTGCTCAGGATGAACTGTTGTCCATCTTCAGACAAGGGAAGTCTTTGCCACCTCATTCCCTGAAGACCAATCAGTTTAAAAAGGCACACTTTCCTGCCAATCACATTGTGTCTAATGGCTGCTGCCCTGAAAACTGTATAAAAGCTCACTGAACAAGCTGTGAGGAGTTGCTGCCTCTCCTTTGGGTCTGGGACGACCCCCGTGCACTGGAACAATAAATTCCTCTTGCTTTTTACATCGATTTAGGCTCTACATGGTTCACTCAGGGGGTCTCCAGTCCTTTCAGTTTTGTTCACTACATTACTATTCTCTCTCTTGGGCTGGTTCCATAACCAGTTTGTAATTATCTTGGCTGATATCCTACAATTCTGGAATCTTCCACATCTTGAGGTCTTCACAATCCAGACTCAAAAGTGGCCCCTCTGTGCCATTCTATGCAGGATCTCTTATGCAGGAACATCTTTTTTGCATACCAGGTCTCCTTGGATGGATAAATGCTTTTCATTATCCATAAAGAGGGGATCCACAACCCTTTCCTTGCATCCTTGACTCAAAACCAGAACCACATGACCAAAGCTGGAATTTGGGGAACTCTTCCTTCAGTTACATCTGCATCAGCTTTCTGCTGTTTATGGTTTCCTTCATTCCTTAAGCTTTCCTTTGCTTTCGTTTCACAGGTTGGAAGCTTCACTGAGGTCATGACTTTTTTATTCCATTAAGCATCAGGCTTTCCTTTAAACTTTTTATTTCCCTCCATACAAAAGTTAGTTTCCTAGTGTTCCAGCATTATATTTCCTGGTGTTCCTCTTTCCTCCCCCAACTGCACATTTCGCATTTCTTTTTGTCTTTATAGGAAAGCATAGGAATGATTACTAACAACCACACAATACAGTCAAGACTGGGCTGGCTTGAAATCTCCTCTGTCAATGTCATTAATCCAAAACTTTTCAATTTAGTCTCATGCACATTTTTAATATAAGGTAAAAAGGTAGACACATTGTTTGCCAAATTATCACAAGAAGAGTCTCTAGGCCATTCTTCCCCTCAGAGACCTCTTGATCTGAGATGTTAGAATCTTGCACCAATCTCAGTACTACTATGTTTCAAACTCCTCCTAAAATTGTCTATTCATAACAGTATTACCTTGCCTCCTGGTACTAACTTCTGTCTTAGTCAATGTTCTATGACTTTGATGAGACACCATTACAAAGGCAACTTGTGGGAAATACTAAGAGGGATCATCAAATTCCTGTTCTATACCAGGCACCCGCAGGCCACATGGCTCCTCCAGTGTGTTCTCATCTAGGCCAGACTCTCTGGCCCAGAGCTCCTGAGAAGTCTCCATCCAACTAGCTAAATTCCCTGTGGCAGGTCATTACCATGCCAGCCAGAAGATTCAATACCCACAAGGCCTTTGTGGTTCACATCAGTCAAACCCTCTGTAACCCAATCGACCCTCTGCATGAAGAAAAACATCACACAAACTTAGCTCAGAAACAATGGTAACTCAATCTCTGGGCACAACATCTAGAAATTTAATCTTCTAAGCCATATGTGGATGGCCATGGGACTGTTGTATATTTTGATGTTAATTCCACTTTCCTAGGAGGGGTTCTCTGGAAGGAGGAATGAGTCACTAACCAGGTGACTCTTTGTGTAACCAGCCCCTAATGAATAAAGAAGCAAATCACTGGGCAAGTAGGCGTGACTTCTGGGTTGGACTGAGGAAGAGTGGAAGACAGACAGGACAAGATATAATTACTAGCATCTTCTGGATTAGATCTTGAATCTGCCCTGATTTGCCACCAGAGGATTTAGATTTAATAAGGCTTACAAGATTAGCATTCTAGTTGTTACATCCGGAGATTGAGTTACCTTTGTTTCTGATCTAAGTTTGTGTGGTGTTTTTCTTCACGTGGAGGCTCAATTGTGTTCCAGAAAGAAAGGTACTGCAAAGTGTGGGTTTGACAGATGTGCACCACAAAGGCCATGGGGGTTTTAAAGCATGGCATGGTAATGACTCACCAATGGGAACTTAGCAAACTTGGTGGAGAGATTTTGGAGTTCTGAGTCAGAGAGTCTCCATGAGAAAAGAACTGACCAGAGAGATTGAAGAGGCTGAGAATAGCTGGGTATAGCACAGGAACCTGAAGTTCTTTTTAATATTTCCCTCTACAGCAATTCATAAAGCTTTTTTAATTGTGGTCATTTTTACAGTTTCAGACTCTTAGTACATTATCATCATGGCAAAGAGCAGTGTCAGGCATATTGCTGCAAAAGTACCTGAGAACTATATCCAAATCCCAAAACAAACAGAGTGAGGATGCAACTTAATCTTCAGAGTAGCCCAGGATGCTTTAGTGGGTCCACCACTTCCTGTTTCATCATCTTCTTCATGTCTTCATTTTAGGCAGCTTCATGTAGATGGTATATCAGATGGTCTTACTCAGGGAAGGAGTCCTTGTCAATGAGTTTCTATTTAGCACATGGATGATTTTTGCATGTAGTTTTGGAGGACACCATAAAATACAACAAAATAAATATAGTAAATGTATAAAGCACTTGGCTAATTACACCTGTTTTTCAAGTATAATATACTGTACATAATTGTGTGTGCGTGAGGTCTTACCACAAAGTTTTGCTGGCCTTAGATTCAGTATGTAGCCCAATCCAGCCTCAAACATTGTCCCGCCTGACCCCTAAAATATTTGGATTATTCATAACTATTAACATTTTTCAATATATATCCCCTCATTTACAATATACTGTGACTTGCATGAATTAAGTCTATTTCCAGTAATATCAATGATAAAAATGTGAGTAATGTATTGCAGTATGTTTCAGTAGATGGGATGTGTAATGAGTTGGTAGCATTATTTCAACTCTCTTATAATCTAACACAAAGAGTTTATCATAGACCGAAATGTCATTTTGCAGCATATGAGTGTAATTAGAATAAAGTTTAAGTAAAAGTCATGCAAGTAACATATGATATCATTATAGAAGGACAAAAGGGTATGATAATGGTAAATAAATATACACCCATAATTGAAGCAAATATTAACAATCCACAAGGGAGGAATAAGTAGTGTAACAGTAGACTGATCAATCAGACAGAATATTCAGTTTAGAATATTGGGCTAGGACTGAACCTTTGGTAAAATGAAACTACCCATTTATAGACTATTCCATAAAACAGTGGCAGTGAGTACAGTCTTTAAATGTGCAGAAGCATTTGGCAAGATGTTCTTAAAATCATTCTTAGCAAATTTGAAAAGACTAAAATTTTATCAAATATCATTTCTAATATTTGTGCTGTAAAATTAAAAATTAATACAAATACCAGAAATGCATGGAAACTGAAGACTGTGTCCTTACCCTATGAATGGATGAAAATTAAGGGTCGTCATATTATCTCTGATGAGAGTAGGAAGATGGTGTACCTACACTCATAAAGTGCAGTATGATATTCTATGAGAGACGCTTATAGGAAAAAAATGAACAGTTTATTATACCTAAGGATCAGGAAAAGTAGAAGTTATTGCCAAAGTTAGAAGAAATGAAAAAGTAATGAAGACAAGAAGAGAGAATACAAAATAAAAATTGGAAAAATAGTAAGAAAGAAAAACACAACTAAGAGTTGTGTTTTTACTTTCATTTATTACATTTTAATTAAAATAGAATTACTTTAATAAATAATTAATACATATTTAATTTAAATTAATAAATAACAAATACATAACTTTTAATTATTTTAATTATTCCCTCCTTCTCTTTCTTCCCTCTAAACTGCCATTTCTCCTTCTTCAGTTTCATCATGTACAGGACATCCACCATCTTACTTCCTCTAAAAATCAGTTTCTTTCTCCCTTTATCTATTATTGTTACACACACACATATACACACACACGCACACACACACACACACACACACACACAAAGAGAGAGAGAAACAGAAAGAGAGAAGATAAATAAAACCTACTAAGTTTATTTAGTCTTGTTTTATGTATTTAATTTAAGACTTAAGAGTTGCCTTGTGACCTATGGCTCCATCCGCTTATGTAGCAGAGGATTGCTTTATTGAGCATTGTAGTGGCTATTCCTGGTTGTCAATTTGAATATATCTGAAATGAACTACAATCCAGAATTAGAAGGCTCACCTGTGGCCCTAATCTGGAGGCTAAGAGATACACGTTTCCGACTGAATCTTGGCACGGAGATCTTGATGTATAGTGGCTATGAATCCCAGAAGATTAAGATAGGAAGATCTACGAGTTCAAGCAAGGTCATCTAGGATTAAAGGTGTGGTGGCACACACCTTTAATCTGGGCCACATCTTTTGCTGGATGTCCTATAGGATGACCTATATAAGGACATCAGAAGAAGGAAGGCTCTCTCTGCTTCGCCTGCTTGCCTTGTGGGACTGAGCAACTGCTGGATCCTTGGACTTCCATTCACAGCTGCTGCTGACCATTGTTGGGAGTTGATTGTTGGGAGTTAGACTACAGACTGTAAGTCATCAACAAATTCCTTTACTACATAGAGACTGCCATAAGTTCTGTCGACTCTAGAGAACCCTGACTAATACAAGCATCAATGGGAGGAGAGGCCTTTGGTCCTGTGAAAATCTTAGTGTCCGGAATGCCAGGGCGGGGAGGTGGGAGTGGGTGAGTGGGTTGGGGAACACCATCATATCAGCAGGGGAAGGAAGGATGGGAGATAGGATAGGGGGTTTCCAGGAAGCCAGGGAACATTTGAAAAGTAAATGAAGAAAATATCCAAGAAAAAATAAAATGAAAGAAAAAAAGAAAATAAAAATTCATATTATCTACTAAAATATTTTAAATACAAATACCAGTTATTAAGATGAATTAAGACAAAAGTGACAATAAAATAGTTCTTACTCAGAAAATAGAAGAGAGAGATGAAATCAAGCAACATTTAATTATATGACGAAGTGAAAAAAGCAAAACTCAAATAAATAAAATCATAAATAAAATAAGAGATATTACACCAACATTGAAATATCACGTTAATGATATGAAAAGGGATAAGCCAACAAAATGAGTTAATTGGGTAAAAGAACAAATTTCTGCAAACTTATAACCTTCTGAGACTAATGTTACAAAATAATTTACAAATTATAAACAGTAGCTGAGTAAGATAAACACTTCCCAGCACTCAGGATGTGAAAGAAGAAAATCTACAAGTTCAAAACTAACATTGCTCTACACATAAAGACAGTGTCCTCCCAAGATAACAACAAAGTCTAGCCAACCAACTAACGTGAGGAAAACTAATGAACAACAAGGTCTCCCATCAAATTAAAGCACAGTGTCTTATGCCTCTCTGCTGAATTATGTCAACCATTTAGGAACTGACAGGAAGCCTTCTGTGACATTCAGCAAATTCCAGATGACATAAATATTTCCAAACTCATTTTATAAGCTAACAATAGTCAGATCCCAAAGTGAATAGAGTGGACACTAGAAGAAATTGACAATCATAAGCCAATATTTCTAATGAACTCAGATAAAAGAATCTTCAATAAAATATTTCCAAACATACTTAACCCAGAGACAGGGATATTATGGAGAACAAAATGAGGTTTGTACATGGAGTTCTAAAAGCATCAATATGTATACATCTATAACAATCATCTCCAGAAATATAAGAACATTTAATCAAATTTCACTTTTTAGATTACAAAAATCTCTCAATAAATTAGCCATAGGATATGTTCGATTTAATATACTAAAGGCAACATGACATAAATCTGTGGATAAAATACTTAGAGATGAAACTATGGAGACATTCTCTTATACCCAGAACCTGACAAAGATGTTTGTTTATGGTCACAGCAGATGAGCAGTATGAAAGAATCAGAGAGGAAGAAGTTATCTTATTAACATGTTACTATAAAGAATTTAAAAATAAAAAAACACAAATAAATACTAATGCTTTAGAAAATAATGAGAATAATGTAAAAAAATTGTTTATTTACAATCAAGGTGATAATCTGTCAAGAATATTTAAGAATTTATTGAAAAATCTTATTAACATTAGTATTTGGCTTAATCTTCATTATTATTTATTAGTGTACTTAATTATTATTTCATCACATTCCCTTCTAACCCATTCAGGTTCTCTCCTCCCACTCCTCCCAGGCCTTCCTCCCTGGCCCTGGCCCTGTTCTCAAACTGATTGCTTCTTTCTCTTTATTATTTTTGCACATACACACATATACATACACACACACACTCACTCACATGTTAATATGAAGAGGATTTTAGAAAGAATGAAAATGTATTCAGTTCTACCAAGAACATTCAAATCTATAGACAATTAGAAAATTTCCTCCGAAGATAATTGTTAAAGTATTTTCAGATATTGGTAAATTTGGTTTAAAGTCATCAAGAAACATTCTTGACAAACTTTAAAAGATGAAATAATTCTTACATAAACAAAGAATGACTGCATTTGTGAATGAAAAATCAGGGGAATGGGAGACTTCCTGCTCAGAGCAACCTTCCTGGAACCCTCAGGACACAAGAATGATGGGGCAGCCTGGAATGGGAGCCATCCAGTTTCTGTCTCCACCTGTAGCAGATCCTCTGCCCTACGGCTTCATAACCAAGCAGCTGCCTGGGAAAGGAGCCTTCTGGTCTCCTTCTGCAACTAGAGCTGATCCTGTGCCACAGAACTACATATGCAAATACCACCAGGAGAAAGTTTGTCTCCTAGGAATGCCTACATACCTGTGAGCACAGGTAAGATGATCACTTCTTTTCAAATTCCTGGCCCAAGAGGGACTCTTACAGAGCCATCAGGACACAGGAACCAAGGATCAGCTGGGGACAGGATCCTTCTGGTCTCTGTCTGCACCCCAAAGCTGACTCTGTACAACAGCTCTCTATATCCAAATTCCTCCTGGAAAGAACTGACACACAGACTTGCAGGAGAGACAAGCCAAAATCAGAGACAACAAGACCAGCTAACACTAGAGATAACAAAATGGCTAAAGGTAAGCACAAGAACATAAGCAACAGAAACCAAGACTATTTGGCATTGTCAGAATCCAGTTCTCCCACCAGGGAATCCTTGGTTACCCAACCCACCAGAAGAGCAACTCTCTGATGTAAAAATCACATCTCATGATGATGACAGAGGAATTTTAAGAAGGACATAAATAACTCCCTAAAAGAAATACAAGACAATACAGGTAAACAAGTAGTAGAAGACCTTAAAGAGGAAACAGAAAAAAAAATCCCTTAAAGAATTACAGGAAGACACAACCAAATAGGTGAAGGAACTGAAAAAAAAATCCATGGTCTGAAAATGGAAATAGAAACAATAAAGAAATCACAAAGGGAGACAACACTGGAGATAGAAAAAGGAAAAAGATTAGGAGTCACAGATGAAAACATCACCAACAGAGTACAAGAGATAGAAGAGAGAATCTCAGGTGCAGAAGACACCATAGAAAGCATTGACACAACAGTCAAAGAAAATGCAAAATGCAAAACGTTACTAAACCAAAACATCCAGGAAATTGAGAAGCTTAAAACAATCCCACTAAAATTGGAGAATAGACAAGGCTGCCCACCTATTCAAAGTCCTAGCCAGAGCAATTGGACAACAAAAGGAGGTCAAAAGGCTACAAATTGGAAAGGAAGAAATCAATTTATCACTATTTGCAGATGATATGATAGTATACTTAAGTGACCCCCAAAATTCTACCTGAGAACTTCTAAACCTAATAAACAACTTCATCAAAGTAACTAGATATAAAATTAACTCAAGCAAATCAGTGGCCTTCCTCTACTCAAAGGATAAACAGACTGAGAAAGAAATTAGGGGAACAACATCCTTCACAACAGTCACAAATAATATAAAATACCTTGGTGTGACTCTAACTAAGCAAGTGAAAGATTTATATGACAACTTCAAGTCTCTGAAGAAGGAAATAAAAAAAGATCTCAGAAGATGGAAAATTTTTCCATGCTCATGGATTAGCAGAATTAATATAGTAAAAATGGCCAATCTACAGATTCAAGCAATCCCCATCAAAATTCCAACTCAATTCTTCATAGAGTTAGAAAGAACAATTTACAAATTCATCTGGAATAAAAAAACGAGGATATGGAAAACTATTCTCAACAATAAAAGAACTTCTGATATTATAACTGTCCCTATCCTCAAGTGTACTACCGAGCAATAGTGATAAAAAACTGTATGGTATTGGTACAATGACAGGTAAGTAGATCAATGGAATAGAATTGAAGATCCAGGAATGAACCCACACACCTATGATCACTTGATCTTTGACAAAGGAGATAAAATCATCCAGTGGATAAAAGACAGTATTTTCAACAAATAGTGCTGGTTCAACTCAGATGTCCCTCAACAGAGGAATGGATACAGAAAATGTGGTACATTTACACAATTGAGTACGACTTGGCTATTAAAAATAAATTTATGAAATTCCTAGACAAATGGGTGGAACTAGAATATATCATCCTGAGTTAGGTAACCTAATTGCAAAAGAACACACATGGTATGCACTCACTGATAGGTAGATATTAACCTAGAAGCTCAGAATACTCAAGATACAATTCACAGACCACATGAAGATCAAGAAGAAGGCAGACCAAAAGTTTGAATACTTTGGTCCTTCTTAGAACGGGAACAAAATAGCCATGGGAGGAGTTACAGAGACAAAGTGTGGAGCAGAAACTGAACGAAAGGACATCCAGAGACTGACCTACCTGGGGATCCATCCCATATACAGTTAACAAACCCTGACACTATTGTGAATGCCAACAAGAACTTGCTGACAGGAGCCTGATATAGTTGCCTCCTGAGAGACTCTACCAGAGTCTGACAAATACAGATGTGGATGCTCTCAGCCAACCACTGGACTGAGCACAGGGTCCCCAGTGGAGTAATGAAAGAACTCAAGTTTCTGAAGGGGTTTGTAGCCCCATAGGAGGAACAACAATAGAACCAAGCAGTATCCCCAGAGCTCCCAGGGTCTAAACCACCAATCAAAGAGTACACATGGAGGGACCTGTGGCTCCAGGCACATATGTAGCAGAGGATGGCCTTGTTGGTCATCTATGGGAGGAGAGGCCATTGGTCCTTTGAAGGCTCTATGCCCCAGTGTAAGGGAATGCCAGGGCAAGGAAGTAGGAGTGGGTGGGTTGGTGAACAGGGTGGGAGAGGAGGTTTTCAGAGGAAAACCAGGAAAAGGGATAACATTTCACATGTAAATAAAGAAAATATCTAATCAAAAAAAAAAGAATATCGTGAAAATTTAAAAAAAAAAGGGAACTGTAAAATCCTAAAATGTTTTTGATAGAGCAGCAACATGGATTCTCTAATAGGCCTCATGGAGTCTCTCTCTAAAATATCTAAATGGATATCAATAAACTATGGCTATGGAACAGCCTAGAGATGAAGAGATGATTATTGTGTATCAGAAATTCCAGTGATTCTTCTCAGATTCTTTTGAATCAGATATTCCACTTATAGGTCAGTTGAAAGGGTCATATTCGGATCTAAGGGACAAAAACACTTTTCGAGGTATTTGTAAATATGTAAATATAAGAAACAAAATTCTATACACATGCTGCCAGAGCCCTCAGTCCCACCGTGTGTACTCCTTGGGTTGATGATTTAGTCCCTGGGAGCTCTGAGGGTACTAGTTAGTTCATATTTTTGTTCATCCTAAGGGGCTGCAAACCCTTCAGCTCCTTGGGTCCTTCTCTAGCTCCTTCATTGGGGACCCTGTTCAATGGATGGCTCTGAGCCTCTACTTCTGTAGGGGAATGCCAGGGCCAGTAAGTGGGAGAGGGTGGGGTGGTGAGCAGGGTAAAGGGAGAGGGAACAGGGGTCTGTTCTTGTTGTTTTGTGGGTTTTTGTTTTTTGTTTTGTTTTTTTGGAGGGGAAACTGAGAAAAGAGAAATCATTTGACATGTAAATAAAGAAAATTTAAAAAAAAAAAGAAAGAAACAAAATTCAATAAACTTGTGTAGAACCCAGTTTTACCTTTTAAAAGTAAACATAAACAATTGAGGCCTGGCTAAAAGAAAAAAAAAGATTATAAATCATTTCGGATAAGTGGGGTTGTTGTGTACTTTGTAGGTCAAACAAAAAGACACTAGGAATTGTTTTCCACCACATCTCTGTTTAGGTATACACTTTATTCTTTGTTTTGTTAATTTTTTTTCAACACATGTGTAGAAGTGAGGGAGTTTAAGGCTAAGTTCATGGCTTCAGTCTGATAGGAAACATTTTAGTATTTTCTCTCTCATCAAAATACAGGCCACTATTAGGGTTATGAGAATGCATCTTTTTTAAAACATCTCAGGAGAAATAGAATCAAGAGCCAATTAAAAGGAGAAACAGAGCCTGGGACTGTCTTGTTCTGTGAAATACTAGCCAAGCGTGAGGCTGAAGTTATCACTAGACACTGTAGCTATCCTGGAATCTCAGAATAGAAAAAAGAAGAAAAGAAAAGAAAAGAAAAGAAAAGAAAAGAAAAGAAAAGAAAAGAAAAGAAAAGAAAAGGCAAGAAAAGAAGAGAAAGGAAAAGAAAAATCAGTGTGGTAAAATTATAAATTGTTTTAATTTAAGATAAAATTCAACATCAATTGAAGTTGTTGTAAATGCTTGATGTTGGAGAATATAAATTCAAAATTAAAATGGAAGGAAAATAATAATAATAAAGACTGACATTTTCATGAATTAGAATTATAAGCAAGGAGAAAGGCAGCTGAGTCTCAAAATGCATTGGAAAATGGAGGGTTGGAACATCACAAGGGGAAGTGTTTGCCAGTGTGTACATGGGCCTTTTCCTTTAGCCCAGGGAAAAACAACTTTTCTAGAATCCAGCTCTGTGGTAGAGGGCTTCTTAAGCTCAGCAGGGGTCTTATATTCCAACTATATTACTGAAAATCAAGAAGAAATGAAAAGAGAGAGAAAGAAAGAGATGGAAAGAAGAAAGGAAGGAAGGCAAGAAAGAAAGAGAGAGGAAAGGAGGGAGGAAGGAGGGAACTATAACCCATACATGAAAGAAAATAGGGTTAAAAACAAATCTATGAATAAACAAAATTCCAATAGATTAGAAATTACAATATAAACAAGCTAAAATGATAACAGATCACTTTATTTTCCAAAGTATAGTTGTTCGAGTACATAAACTATCACTATTAAAATCTACGATGTAATTTAAAAAGAAAATCTAAATCCATTAATAAGATATTATGAGCAACTAGAATTTGTTTTAAGAAACTAGAACATTCAGTAACTTTTAATCATTTTATCATATTAATAATGGGGAGAACCACATAAAAGTGCAAAACATTCAGGGCTGGGCTAATGGATAAAAGGGCACAATGAATGGAATAATATTTTCAGTCATGAAGATATTAGATGAAAATATAATGTATTGTCAAAGTGTGTCTTGATTTCTGAAACAAATAGAATATTCACAAACTTGATGATTTATGTTGGCCATCTTGGAGGGTATGTTTATTTTAAAGTAAAAGAAAGATTAAACACTGTCACTTTTATAGGTCTGTGCATTTTAATGATTTATCTGTGTGTGTCTATCTATAATCCATCTGCTTGGAATAAAGGGATCCCTCTTCTGTAAAGTTGATATAACTAGGATTTCAAATGAATTTCTGGAGAAAACGTGTTTCTTTTTCTTTCCTGTTTTTGTTGTTGTTTGTTTATTGTTGCTGTGATTTTGACAGAGTCTGACTACAGAGCTCCATGTAACTTGGAACCCTCTTTGTAAACAAGGATGGTATTGAACTGGTGATTCTCCTGCGTCTTTCCCCCAAGTGGTGAAAGCATATATAGATATATATACCACTATACCCTCCTTTTGTAACCTGGGAGTCACACTTCCATGTAGTCTAAGTGCCATTCTGACTTGATTATCATCTCTTTACAAAACACTTGCTCACAGTCAGTCTGCTTGATAGATTTTATTAAATTGCAAGAACAGCAGCTTGGCCAGCTGCCCATTCTCAGGAGGTTTCTATAATGTCTGGCCAATCAGAAGATTATTGTGGGCTGCAATGTTCTTCATTTCCAAAGTCAATTCATTGTTTCTGCAGATGTTCCGCATGCCTGATTTGTTTTTCTTTTGTTTTGGTTTGTTTTTTTGGGCTTTTTTTTTTGCCAGAAATGTTTGAAACAAAATATTTTTTTCTGAAACAAAATGAGTTTTTTCCTCTCCCAGAATATGAAAATCTAGCTAAGTGAGAACTACTTACTGAAGGAAAAGTTGAAACAAAAAGAAAAAAATTAAAATCCTGAATAAGTTGAATATAATGAAAATATAAAGACAGTGGTATTTTAAAAATATTTGCACCCATCTTCCCTGCTGTCTGAGCCCCCTGGGACATGGGAATCTACCCTGAGCAGCCTGTTATCTCAGGGGGCCACCATTCTCCCACCACATCTCCTCCACTTCAGACTCCTGAACCACACAGATAAGCTTCTCTTTCCCCACCTGTTTGCCCTGCTCTTGGAGCCCTCTGGGCCACACCAACCTGCCCTAGGCAAACTGCTATCCCAGGGGGACCTTCATTCTCCTGACACCTCTCCTCTACCTCCATCAGACTCTTGAACCATACAGGTAAGCTCCTTTTTCCCTACCCATCTTTCCTGCTTGGACATAGCCAAACTACTCTGAACAGTCTGGTAGCCAAGGGAGACCTCCATTCTCCTGCCACCCCTCTACTGAACTTCATCGGATTTGAGGCTCATGAAATATGCATACATGCAGGTGTGGCTTCCAAAGAACAACTTACGACTACAAGCATGCATTCACTAATCTCTTTTTCTCCACTTCTTGACTATGGATGCAATACAACTAGTTGCCTCCAACTCTTATGACCTCCCAACAACGATAGAATACTATTCAGCTATTAAAAAGAAAGACATCATGAATTTTGCAGGCAAATGGATGGAACTTGAGAATATTGTTCTTAGTGAGTAACCCAGTCCCAAAATGACATGCATGGTATGTTCTCATTCATAAGTGTATTTTAGGCATAAAATACAGGTGCTATGCTATCTACTCTACAGGCCCAAAGAAGCTAAACAAGGAAGATCCAAGGGAGCAAGCTTGAATCTCACTTATAAGTGGGAATAAAATAGTCCTAAGAGGAAAAAAATGGAGAGAGGGAACTGGAAGGGATAGGAAATGGGGAGAGGAAATGAGAGGTTCAGGATCAAGTGTGGGGAAGGACAGAAGAGATGGCTAGATGGCCATGAAAACAAATGGAAATCTGCACCTGACAGAAATGAGGGGAGGGGCATCTCCAGGATGAGAGAAAGACCTGGGATGAGGGAACCAGCCAGGAATCTGTGGGGGTGGCCTTGCCTGTTACTCACGACATTAGGAATATAGAATCTGAAGAAGTCACCTCCTGAAGCTGGGCAGAAACCCCCATGGAGCAATAGAAACATCAACTCACCCACAAAACCTTCAACCAAAAATTTACTGTCTACAAGTAATACAGACATGGATGATGGGGCAAAGATTCAGGGGATAGTCAACTAATAACTGGCCCAACATTAAACCCATCCCATAAGCAAGCGCCAATCCCTAACACTATTAATCATACTCCGTTATGCTTGCAGACAAGACCATGTTGCCCTCTGAGAGGCTCCACAAAGCTGCTGACTCAGACAGACACAGATACCCACAACCAAACAGTGAGTTGAGCATGGCAACTCATAGAGAAGAATATGAATAAGGATTGCGGGCCCCGAAGAGGGTAGAAACCCCACAGGAAGACCAACAGTCAACTAAGCTGGATCCTTGGGGCTCTCAGAGTCTGGACCACCAACCAAAGAACATACATGTGCTTGACCTTGGCCTCTCTGCACATATGTAGCAGATTTACAGCTTGGTCTTAATGTGGGTCCTGGAAAACTGGAGCAAGAGCTATCCTAAAAACTATTGCTGGTAGACAGGGTATGTTCTTCTGGCTGGGATGCCTCATCTGGCCTCAGTAGGAAAGGAAGTGCCTAGTCCCACGGAGACTTGAAGTGCCAGGGTTGGTGGATACCCAGGGAAGCCCCATCTGCTCAGAAGAGAAGGGGAAGGGGTGGGGGAAGGATTATGGAGGGAGTGATCAGGAGGGGGGCAGTGAAAGGGAAACAAAATGAATAAGTCAAAAATAAAATTAAATTAAATTAAATACAAAAATATTTGCAAAACATGAGATAAAATAAAGCATTAGGGCTAAATGTGTAGGTCACACATGAATCTGTGTGAAAATTATTGCATGTCTTTCATTTACATACATGAGTAACCAAGAAATAATAATATAATGCAAAATTATATAAAAATAATTAGAGTGAAATTCCATGAAATACTAGGACATCAAAGAGGAAAATTCAGCCTTACCCATAGTAAAAGAGGCAAATGTTCAGTCATATAAGTAATCAATTAGAATTTTATCAATGCTAGAAAAGCATGTAATAAATGCCAGCTACTTATTGCTAGCTTTCAAGAGTCAAAATCATATTTTCAGGAAGAAATTTATTAGTACTTCTCAAAAGTCATATCATATATATTTTTGACCTACTAAATTATTTTCCCAGAATACAATCTAAATTAGTTTTAAAAAATCATATACCAGTAGATATTCAGTGAAACATTATTCTAACAAATTGGATTGGTCCCTAACAGTGCGCGCACACACACACACAAACACACACACACACACACACACACAAAGATTGCTTATGTTAATAATGAAGAAAGTCATATATTCCATTCCTGACCTTGAAGATATTTATAGTACGAAATTCTTATTGCAGTAAGAACAAACATTAGGTGGAAAAACTGGACATATTTTATATTTATAGCAATCACAAAATAACAAATGTACCGAAACAAAGAATATCAAGTGAGATTTTAGTTTTTAATGATCTTTTTCTCAATTTCTAATCATGAAATGCATTTAGATAGTATACATAAATGAAAAGGTTGATAGCATAGCATAGGCCTTAGGCATCTTTACCTGTTCTTAGTCTGAGTACCTGTGATTATAAAATCCAAAAATATATACAATCACATGCAGTATTCTGCCCTGGAATTTGAGTGCCTTTAGTACTTTTGTTAAGCAAATCTGCCCCCATCTGATTCTATTTAATATATGACCCCCCCATCCAAATTTTAAAAAATCCTGGTGAAATCTCTGGTAGATTTACAACAGTAAAGGTTGGAGATATGACATCACTAGGAGAGTGGGCAAAATAAAGGAGGAAGAGAGACAAGGGTAGAAAAGGAGGAATGAAGGAGATAAAGAGAGGGAATGTGATAAGGAAAGAGAGAAGGAGAGGCATATAGAAGGAGGGAAGGAGGGAGGGAAGAAAAAGTGGGAAAGAGAAAGGAAGAGGAAGAGATGGAGTAAAGGTGGGGATGAAGTGGAGGGAGAGAGCTGGCAAGAGAGAGGGGGAGAGGGGAAAGATTTTGATGTGGAGAGAGTTCTTGAGATTTTGCCCCTGCATTTCAAGTGAGTTAAAAAGCCAATATGGCAGTTTTTAATTACAATTGCTATGTAAGCTTAAGGTCCTGGATGGTGATTCCATCAAAAGTTCTTTTATAGTTGAGAATAGTTTTTGCTACCCTAGGTTTTTTGTTATTCCAGATGAATTTGCAAATTGCTCAATTCTGTAAAGAATTGAGTTGAAATTTTATGGGGATTACATTGAATCTTAAGATGGCTTTTGGCAAGATGGCCATTTTTACTATATTAATCCCACCAATTCATGAGCATGGGAGATCTTTCCATCTTCTGAGGTCTTCTTCAATTTCTTCCTTCAGAGACTTGAAGTTCTTGTCAAACAAATCTTTTACTTGCTTAGAGTCACACCAAGGTATTTTAAATTATTTGTAACTATTGTGAAGAGTATTGTTTCCCTAATTTCTTTCTCAGTCTGTTTATCTTTTGTGCAGAGGAAGGTCACTAATTTCATTGAGTTAATATTATATCTAGCTACTTTGCTGAAGTTGTTTATCAGGTTTAGGAGTTCTCTGGTAGATTTTTTTGTGGCTCACTTAAGCATATTATCATATCACCAGTAAATAGTGAAAATTTGACTTCTTCCTTTCCAATTTGTGTCCCTTTGATCTCCTTTTGCTGTCTAATTGCTCTGATTAGGACTTCAAGTACAATATTGAACAGATAGAGAATTTGTTGGTACAGTGGCAGACAGGTCGATCAATGGAATAGAATTGAAGACTCAGAAATTAACCCACATACCTATGGTCACTTGATCTTTGACAAAAGAGATAAAACCATCCAGTGGAAAAAAGACAGCATTTTCAACAAATGGTATTGGCTCAACTGTCAGTTATCATGTAGAAGAATGCAAATCATCTCATTCCTATCTCCTTGTACAAAGCTCAAGTCCAAGAGAATCAAGGACATCTAAATAAAACCAGATACACTCAAACTAATAGAAAAGAAAGTGAGAAAAAGCCTAGAGTGCATGGGCTCAGGGGAAAATTTCCTGAACAGAATATCAATAGCTTATGCTCTAAGATCAAGAACTGACAAATGGGACCTCATAAAATTGCAAAGCTTCTGAAAGGCAAAGGACACTATCAATAGGACAAAAAGGCAACCAACAGATTGGGAAA
>JADRCC010133659.1:0-17828 GCA_019843855.1 Hylomyscus alleni
TTTTTTTTTTTCCTTTGTGAATTTAACAAAGACCAGAATTCACAAACCAGACCGGTGAGATGGACATGATAACAAGGGGCTCTTTTCACAGGTCTACTGTGGCAATCAAGCCACATAATGGATGTGATGTGCTTGGAAAGAAAACACAGTTTGCAGTCAGGAAGCCTCGTGAAGCAAATGTTGTGGGGGAGCCAGCTAAACAAAGGGCTTTATTTTTCCCCTTAAGTATAATATTAGTGACTATTTATAAAAGTTGAGATAACCCATAGGTCTGATGGTAAGAAGTGAAATCACTCCTTTGCCTCCCCCACAGTTCTCTCCCAGGAGGTAAGCTGTGTTTTCAGCTACATTGTCTCCTATATGTTTACAAACTCTGTTGTGTGTGATCATGTGCATGTGTATGGGTATGTATCTGTGTGCGTATACATTCACCCATATGATTTTTAACGATTTATTTATGTGTGTGTTTGTCTGTGTGTCTATGTGAGTGTAGGTGCATACGAATGCCAGGAAAGAGTGTCACATGTCCTCCTCAGCTTCTCGGAGGCAGGGTCTATCCCTGATCTCAGGCTCTTGTTTTCTCAGCTAGGGTAGAAGCCAGCAAACCCCAGTGGTCCTCCTTGCCTTAGTCTGGGTTTCATGACTGTGAAGAGACTCCACAATCAATGCAGCTCTCATAGAGGACAACATTAAATTGGGGCTGGCTTACAGTTTTAAAGGTTTAGTTCATTATCATCATGATGGGAAGCATGAGAGTGTGCAGGCAGACATGGTGCTGGAGGAGCCCAGAGTTCTACATCTTGATCCATAGGTAGTAGAAGGGGACTTCTTCAGCACTAGGCAGAGCCTGAGCAAAGCCCAAACTCAACCCCACAGTGATGAACTTCCTCCAACAAGGTCACACCTACTCCAACAAGGCCACACCTACTCCAACAAGGCCACACCCACTCCAACAAGGTCACTCCTTCTAATAGTGCCCTTCCCATGGGTCAAGCATATTCAAATCACCACACTCTTGTTATCACCTCCCTGAGAGCAGGGGTTATAGGAGTGTGTAAGTTACAGGACTTATTACATGGATGCTGGCATCTAAACTTTGGTCCTTGTGATTACACAACAAACTGTTGCAGGAAATATTAAAAATAGAACCTGCCATTTCTCCAAGGGGCTGGACCACAATCCCACCTTCAACTCTCTCCCGCTAACCCCCTCCCCCCTCCCCACAGCATCTGGCTCACTTGTCCTGGGAGCCACTAGTTCCCTCTCTGCTATAATCCCTTATAACTGGTGGTTCAACACTCCAATAACTAAATGGGAGCAGCCGGGCAGTGGTGGCGCACGCCTTTAATCCCAGCACTTGTGAGGCAGAGGCAGGCAGAGGCAGGCAGATTTCTGAGTTCGAGGCCAGCCTGGTCTACAGCGTGAGTTCCAGGACAGCCAGGGCTAAACAGAGAAACTCTGTCTCCTAAAACCAAAAACCAAAAACCAAACCAAACAAACAAAAAAACCTAAATGGAACCATGAATTTAGTGATTGTGTATCACAATACCCGGTAACCGGTAAAATCATGACTCTTAAAGTTTAACTAACCAATCAGATTTATGCATCAATAGTGTCACAATTTACAAGATGCCAATACAATAATTTAGAGCTAATTGATAGTGATTAAAAACTTTATCCTAATTAATCTAACCTTAAGATACCACAACTACTGTGACTGGTAAACGCCGCGTGGGTTCACGTCTGCAGCCGTTTTCCTTCTGCTCCTATCAGGAGATGCTCCCTGTCTCTGCAACTATTAGCTCCACCTTCCTTTTCCCTGTCCAATCACAGACCTCCTCTGTACTAATGTAGCTCCACCTTCCTTTTCCCTGTCCAATCACAGACCTCCTCTGTACTAATGTAATTGAACAGGGAAAATCCTGCGACAAATATTCTTTTTTAAAAAAAGATTTATTTATTTTTTATTTATATGAGTACACTGCAGCTGTCTTCAGACACACACTAGAAGAGGGCATTGGATCCCATTACAGATGGTTGTGAGCCACCATGTGGCTGCTGCAAATTGAACTCAGGACCTCTGGCAGAGAGCAGTCAGTGCTCTTAACCGCTGAGCTACCTTTCCAGACCCATAACAAATATTCTTAATGAACAGTCTTTCCAGCTCCAACCTACTGCCTTTTGTTGTTGGTGTACATGTGTATGTGTGTTCATATGTGAGAGTATGGGCACATG
The DNA here is from genome assembly GCA_019843855.1 of Hylomyscus alleni. Lineage (NCBI taxonomy): Eukaryota > Metazoa > Chordata > Mammalia > Rodentia > Muridae > Hylomyscus > Hylomyscus alleni. Next base: position 2,236 of record JADRCC010133659.1, read on the forward strand.
GATCCACAGTTCATACATGGAAGTCAGAGAATAACCTTCGGTGTTGGTCCTGGCTTCCATCTAACCCAGATCCTCACACCTGTGCAGCCACTTTCACATCCTGTGTTGTTTTGATAAAAGGAAATTCATATAGGATTTTTTTTTCTTTTTCGAGACAGGGTTTCTCTGGGTAGCCTTGGCTATCCTGGAACTCACTCTGTAGACCAGGCTGGCTTCGAACTCAGAAATCCACCTACCTCCGCCTCCCAAGTGCTGGGATTAAAGGCGTGTGCCACCACCGCCCGGCAGGATTTTATTTTCATCTGAAACAGCACCTCCTAATTCTTTTGTAAGGTCTGCTTGGATCTGGTTTTTTTTTCCCCCAAATGGTGTGATAATAAATTAAATTCACATCTTTTTCCTTGCAACAGGTCTTTGCTTGAGTAAGATCTGTTGGATCTTATGTGGCAGAATGCTAGGTGAAAGTAGACAGTTGTTCACTAAAGAGCGAAGGCCAATACGTCCTCTGCTCTGTAGCGTGTGGAGGGCTGGGGTCTCCAGACTGGGATTTCTGGCTGTTCTTCAGTAGCCCAGCCTGGGTCAGAACCAGCTGCTCATCCTCTGACTCTTTAACTATCAAGCTTCTGAAAGAACCCTTCAAGTGAAGTATGGCTCTGTCTCCAGCACACTTCTTGTTGCCCTCTACTGTGAAGCAAACCACTGAGGAATCTTTCTCTTGTTAATTAACTGGGGCTTTATTAAACACCTTAGCAGCTAGCCAACTGCTCTGACCCAGCCACTCCTGGGAGACATACTGATGAAAAATTTTGTGTTCTAATTTGTACATCTTCAGTGACAGCTTTGGTGTCAGAACACACACTGATTAATTGAACGTGTATCAGTTCAACTTGGTTCTGCAACCTCAAATATTTATCAGGTTCTTACTCCCTGCTAGGTACCAGTCTAGGAATTTATGTCTAGGATAATAGTAAAAAAATGGAAAAAATGGTAAGAAATGATGATAAAGATGTTTATCACTCTGTTACTAATGAGAACAAAAACCAGAAGGGAACTAAATGTCCTAATTAGGGCAATGATTAAGTATGTCTTTACAGGTGCTGGAGAAATGACTCAGTGGTTAAGTGCTTTTGCAGAGGATCCAGGATTGGTTCCCAGCACTCACATGATGGCTTACAACCATCTGTACCTCCATTTCCAGGGGATCTAATACCCACTTCTGAATTCCATCTATACTAGGCATATATGTGGTCCACACACATACATGCAGGCAAAACACTCACATAAAATAAATAAAAATAAGTTACTTATGTACATTTGTGCATATATTAAAATTATGTTTATATAAGAATGCCTAGGGCTGGCTCAGCGGTTAAGAGCACCAACTGTTCTTCTAGAGGTCCTGAGTTGAATTCCCAGCAACCACATGGTGGCTCATAACCATCTGTATTGGGATCAGATGCCCTCTTCTGGTGTGTCTGAAGATAACAACCATGTACCCATATACATAAAATAAATAAATAAATATTAAAAAAAAAAGAATGCCAGCTGGGTGGTGGTGGCAAACGTCTTTAATCCCAGCACTTGGGAAGCAGAGGCAGGTAGATTTCTGAGTTCGAGGCCAGCCTGGTCTACAGACTGAGTTCCAGGACAGTCAGGTCTATACAGAGAAACCCTGTCTCAAAAATAAATAAATAAATAAATAAATAAATAAATAAATAAAAAGAATGCCTAATAACAAGAAGATTACTGCTATTTGTGCTATTTGTTTGTTTATTTAATTTTGCTTACAGGTTCTGAGAATCTAAAAGAGGGCTGCAAGTGCTCTCCACCTGGAGGCCAAGCTGGGTGTAGTGCCACATGCCTGTAGCTTCCAGATTTAGGAGCTGGAGGTTGAGGACGTCCTTGGCTATGTAGTAAGGTTAAGACCAGCCTGGGCTACATGAACTTAAAAAAGAAAGAAAGAAAGAAAGAAAGAAAGAAAGAAAGAAAGAAAGAAAGAAAGAAAGATGAATAAATTGGTAAGCACATGCATAATCTGCTGTTCTATAATTTAAAGGCAGTCTACAGGGGAACCAGAAATGATCTCAGTTTGCTTTTCTACATTATATGTGCAGTCTCTGAATCCAACTTTCTCAGTAATCTCTGTCTCTATCTTCAATATCTAAAAAGAAATATATCATGGTCTTCTGTGGCTATCACGCTGGATTTATCTTTTTCATAGTGTGACCTAAATTTTCTGCAATAAGCATGTAGTTGATAGAGTATGTAAAAGAAATACTTTAAAAGTTTGTTGAAAAGGCAAAGAATTCTGTGAAAATAGAAATGATGCAAATGACTAATAAACATGCAAGCACACACACTTGCTAATTATTAAAATGCAAATTAAAGCAATGTGTGGTACTGGTTTTTTTTTGTTGTTTTTTTTTGTTTTTTGTTTTTCAAGACAGGGTTTCTCTTTATAGCCCTGGCTGTCCTGGAACTCACTCTGTAGACCAGGCTGGCCTCGAACTCAGAAATCTGCCTGCCTCTGCCTCCCAAGTGCTGGGATTAAAGGCATGCGCCACCGCCCGGCTAGTGGTGCTCTGTTTTAACCTATCAACTTTAGAAGAAGAAAATCTGCTAGTGAACAATATGTCCTGACAGCAGTGCGGCTTGAGAAACACTGTCCACTGAGCATTTGAGGTTGATTCTGTTTGGTCTTTCTGAAGAGCTCTTTGGCTAGATGACAAAACCCTTTAAAATATGCAATTTATCAATAAAGTTGATTTAAAGATCTGTGTTTCTATTCTTCAACTATCTTAAGGAAATTATGGAATTGTATTCAAATGTATGATGGGGAGAAATTGTCACAGCACTTTTTTCCCTGTTAAATACAGAAGTAAAAAATTGTTTAAGGTGGGCCTGATGGCCAGTGCCAGTAGGACCAACACTAGCGAGGCAGAGGCAGGATGGCCCAGTGCAAGTCTGAGGCCAGCCAGGTCTACATGGTGAGTTAACCAGTCAGGGCTGCATGGTGAGTTAGCCAGTCAGGGATACATGGTAAGTTAGCTAGTCAGGGATACATGGTGAGTTAGTTAGTCAGAGCTACATGATGAGTTATCTAGTCAGTGCTACATGGTAAGTTAGCTAGTCAGGGCAACATGGTAAGTTAGCTAGTCAGGGTTACATGGTAAGTTATCTAGTCAGTGCTACATGGTAAGTTAGCTAGTCAGGACTACATGGTAAGTTATCTAGTCAGGGCTACATGGTGAGTTATCTAGTCATGGCTACATGGTGAGTTAGTTAGTCAGGACTACACGGTAAGTTAGCTAGTCAGGACTACATGGTAAGTTAGCTAGTCAGGACTACATGGTAAGTTAGCTAGTGAGGGCAACATGGTAAGTTATCTAGTCAGGATTACATGGTGAGTTAGCTAGTCAGGGTTACATGGTGAGTTAACTAGCCATGGATACCAAGTAAGACTCTGCCTTGAATGAAAACAAACAAACAACCAAACAAAACAAAACAAAACAGAGGACTAGAGAGATGGCTCAAGAGCTAAGAGCACTTCCTGTTCTTATAGAAGATACCTAGCACCCATATGGTGGTTCACAACTGTCTGTAACTTCAGTTTCACAGGATCTGGAGGCCTCTTTTGGCCTATGTGAATGTCAGGCACACAAATGGTGCATAGACAAGCACACAGGCAAAACTCCTAAAAACATAAACTAAACTTTAAAGAAATGTTTTTAAAGGCAAGGAAACAACAGCAAAGAATTGTTTAAAAGAATCGTAGCAGGCTATGGTGGCGCACACCTTGATGCCAGGCAGAGGCAGGTGGATCTCTGAGTTTTCAGCCAGCCTGATCTTCAAAGTGTGTTCCAGGGAGGAACCTGTCTTGTTGGAGGAGTTGGGGAATCTGAGATGGAGAACTTCAGTCAGTTAGCTAGAGGCTCTGAGTGTGGAGGAAGGGCCTGTAGTATAAATGGGCTACAGGAAGCTTCTGGGGTACAGAGTCCTGCTCTCTTGGTCTATGAGGAATGTTTCCCTAGCCTGCATCCCAGAGTCCAACGGGGAAAGGAGCCACGCCAAGGGGACTGGCTTGAGCCTAGAGGCTGGGCCCAAGGCAGGTTGACCATAAACTTAATCCTGGGAATGTTTTTTCTTTCTCAGTTCCCAAAATTGCATTTTTGCCATTTTGACCTCCTCATTTGGGAGACAGGAGAGACAAGCCAGTGGTTAAGAGAACTTGTTTTTACAGATAACCTGGGTTCAATTCCCAGCACACATGTTCACAACCATCTGTCATCCCAGTTCCAGGGGAATCCAACAGGCATAACACTTGGCACACACAAGTGCATGCAAGCAGAACATTTATAACATGATGTAAAATAAGTAAATCTAAAAATTAAAACAAAAGAGCTTCTCATTTGAAAGCTGCTTTTTCTTATTCCAGAGCCTGAGTCAGAGGGTGCCTTCTCCCTAACACAGCCTTCCCTCTCAGTGCCCCACCCCCCAGTCTGGCCCATTTTGTTCCATGGTGTACATGTGCGGTCTGTCAAGTGTTAAGTATACTTCAACAGAGCCAAAGGACAAAGCACTTTTTCCACGAGGCAGATCTTGAACTTGACCTGTCCCTCTGTCCCTCTCAGTCACTTTTTACTGTTCTCTAGCATAAACCATGAGGTAGGAGTCATTGCTTCATAAGGGAGTGAGTGAGGAGAGGGTGTCAGCCTTGGACGAGGGTAAGAACCCCTAAATCAGAGGCAGGCAAAGAGAGAGTAGCAGAGTCTGTAAAGAGAAGAGCGACAGTCAGAAGGGAATCTGGTAGTAGCTCCTGAATGGATCCGGGGATTGACTCAGGTGAAGGTCAAGCTGCATTCTGAGGGTTCCATCATTTAGGAGAGGGTAAGGGCTCTGGGTTTAGCCAGACTAAGTAGTAATAATAATAAAATAATATCAGCCGCATTGTTGAAAGTTAAATAGGAGGTCTAGAATGAGACCTGGCCTGTTAGAGGTGTTCACTACTTAGACTGAAGCTTATTTGGTGCTGACTAGAGCCATAGTGGAGAGGAGCTGATATAAACCTTTGGTGAATGTGGATTTGGGTGGGTGATTAGTGGGTTGAGGGTTGTCCTTCCTTCCTAAGAGACAGCATCTTATCTCCTGTAACCCGTCCCCTCCCCAAGGATGCCATCTATCCCTTAATCTTTCCTGCAGTGCTTAGAACCCCTGCCAATTTTGCTGCATTCTTTTGCAAGGCTGTCTTTCTGAAACCTCCTGTCGCCTAACGTCAGGGAGGCACATATGCTTCGGCTTATGCTTCTATTTAGAGCTAAGGATTAAAAGGGTGTGCCTGTGCATGTGGGACAAGCATTTGTGTACACATTCGTGTGGGTTTGTGGTTGTGCGCACACACATGTGCGTGCATACGTGCTTGCCAAACCTGTATTGTTGTACGCTTACATTTGTTCATGTGCATATGATCTTCAGCATGACTTCCCGTGCACAAAGATGAGCTTGTATTTAAAGTGTACATGTACACATTTTAGCAAGCCTATATACCCGTGTTGGTGTGTGTGTTTGTGGTATAGCAAGGTATACTTGTGCATCTAGGGTGGTGGCCAAATGCATGTTTATCGTTCGTGCACTAGAGTGCTTATGGAGTGAGCTTGCCCCCTTCCTGCCTCAAGAGGCACCGAGGCAAGTGCAAACTACAAGGAACAAAGGAATAATCTACATAATTTAGCCTTTGATCTCTGTCACCCTTGAGTCCTCTTTGCTCTCACCCCTGCTGCCAAGCTGCTTTCCAGCCCACTAGACTCTACCTTTGAGCTTTGTCTTGTAGGAGCTTTGGCTTCTTCTTGCCAGTTTACAAGGCTAACAGCACCAGAGAGATCCGGGCATTTACTATGAATGCTTGGTATATGAGGCAGCCATAGCAGATATCTTACATGCGCTTAGGTTTGCAGAAACTAAAGATCGGGGGATAAAGCCATTTACCTCAGCGATGCATTGACGACTAAACTGCGAATGTTGAACCTCTGTCCCTCTGTCCCTCTCAGCTACTTTTTACTGTTCTCTAGCATAAACTATGAGGTATGAGTCAATGCTTCACAAGTGAGTGAGTGAAGAGAAGGTATCAGCCCGTGGATGAGGGTAAGAATCCCTAAGTCAGAGGCAGGCATAGAGAGAGTAGCGGAGTCTGTAAAGAGAAGAGCTCTTTATAGTCTATCATACCATACTCCTGGAGCATGCGCGGATGCCACGCACTGAGACGTTAGCCGGAACTGCAGCCAGCCGCAATGAGGGAAGAGAGGTCATGACAAATGCAGTTTGATGTGGGAGGAAAAGGGGTGTAAGGTGGGAGTTAGTGGAGTCTCCAGAAGAGCACAGCCAGGGTTCACAAGACTGAAAAGTTCCAGGTGTTCACGCGGTCCTCAGAGCAGAGAAGGAAAGTCTTATTTATGCTAACATTATATGCAGAACTGCAGCTAGATCGCATCAACATTAAGCCTAAATTTCCTAATCTGTAAAATGTGTTACAATGTTTTCTTTTGTTTGTTTGTTTGTTTTTGTTTTTTTATTTCCTGGACAGGGTCTCTACATAGCTCTGGCTATCCTGGAACTCACTGTGCAGACTAGATTGGCCTCAAACTCACAGAGATCCACTGCCTGGCTGCACAAGCTCATTTAAACGGATGTTTGTTGACCTCTTACACACCTAACTAATACTGCCCTGTGGTGATTCTGTGTGTGAGATGTTTCCCAGTGTCATCCCTACTTTATTGTGAGCTCAGAGACTGTCGCATTGCATTGAAATGACTTAGAAACAGAGCCAAAGCCAGGCAGTGGTGGCGCATGTCTTTAATCCCAGCACTCAGGAGACAGAGGCAGGTGGCCATCTGTGAGTTCAAAGCCAGCTTGGTCTACATAGTGAGTTCCAGGACAGCCAGGGCTACACAGGGAAACCCTGTCTTGAAAAAAGTCAAACCAACGGGCTGGAGAGATGACTCAACAAGTTAAGAGCACTGACTGCTCTTCCAGAGGTCTTGAGTTCAATTCCCAGGAACCACATGGTGGCTCACAACCATCTGTAATAGGACCTGATGCCCTCTTCTGTGGCTTCTAAGAGAGCGACAATGTACTCATATACATAAAATAAATAAACAAATCTTTAGAAAACCCAACCCAAACAAACAAACAAGCAAACAAAAAACCAGGAATAGAGCCAAATACAAACCTAGGCACTAATGTCAAAAGCTTTCACAGGACCTTCTGTTTTGCTTTCATTTTTTAATTATTACTATTGTTGTTTTTTTGTTTTGAGACAAAGTTTCTCTGTGTAGCCTTGACTTTCCTGGAACTCCCTCTGTAGATCAGGCTGGCCTCGAATTCACAAAGATCCTCCTGCCTCTGTCTCCCAATCTCAGTCCCCTCTGGGGATTAAATGCATGTACCATTACTTCAGGGCCTACTTATTTACTTTTATGTGTATAGCCTTTTATAATGGTTAAAGAATTTTAAGTTATGTGTGTTGAGGGGTACGTGCAGGTGAGTGCAAGTACCCATAAGGCTGGAAGTATCAGATCCCCTGTAACTGGAATTAGGTGCTTGTGAGTTGTCTGAGGTGGGCACTGGGAATCAAACAAGGGGCTTCTGGAAGATCAGTAAGGTCTCTTAATTCCTGAACAATCTCTCCAGCTTAGCATTCTCTGAAGGTCAGAGAATGGTAGTTATTAATAATAGGTTAATCAGGATGAACATGCTTGTTGGTGGTTGTGGGTGATATAATTTATCAGACACAGAAATTGCTGGTAAATCATATATTTTTAGTAATTATTTACTTAAATGTTTGTTTGTTTGTTTTGGACAGGGTTTCATATAGCCTAGGCTGGCCTTTAACTCACTAAGTAGCTGAGGACAATCTGAGGACTTCTGATCCTATCCCTACGTCTCAAGCAATTAGATCAGGTGTGTGTTGCCGTGCTTGGTTGGTATAAAACTAGGGGCTGAACCCAGGGCTTTGTGCTTGTTAGGCAAGTCCCAGACATAGCGATTGTTTTTAGAACAAGAAATTCTGTCTCCAGGGAAGACAGTGATATATATTATCAGTTACTTAAGGAAGTCAGACCAGTCTCAAAACCTAGCCATGCATTTTAGCTGTGTGGCTTTAAGAGACCTAGTTCACAGGGTCTCATTTCCTTATCTATTATAGAGGGTAAGAATAGTCTTACTTAGTTCTTCAAAAGACAACCACCGAATTACTATATGACTGAGTAATTCCATTCGCAGGTATACATCCAGGAGAACTGAAAGCATTACTATATGACTGAGTAATTCCATTCGCAGGTTTACATCCAGGAGGACTGAAAGCACACAAACATGGGCTGGCAACAGGAAAACTTGAATTGAAATCTCTGTAGAATTGTTCACAACAGCTCCACAGCAGGAGCAGTCTAAGCCTCTCCCAGTTGATGAATGAATGAACAAAATGTAGACTATTCATATAATAGAATAGTATCTAGTCATAAAAAGAATGAAGTTCTAGAAAAACCACTGGGAGACACTGCTACACATATTCTGGGCTGTCAGTAGGAAGAATAGGGATTGGAGAGAGAGCTCAGGGGTTAAGGGCATTTGTTGCATTTGCAGAGAACCCAGGTTTGGTTCCCAGACCCCATATGGTGGCTCACCACCCTCATGTCTCCAGTCCTAGGGCATCCATTGTTTTCTTCTGGCCTCCCTGGGCATCAGGCATGCACGAGGTACTTATATATACTTGCAGGCAAAACACTTAAACACACATAAAATGAAATAAATATATTTTTAAAAATTTAATGAAGGGGCTGGAGAGATGGCTCAGTGGTTAAGAGCACTGATTGCCCTTCCAGAGGTCCTGAGTTCAATTCCCAGCAACCACATGGTGGCTCACAACCATCTGTAATGGGATCTGATGCTCTATTCTGGTGTGGCTGAAATAAAGAAATAAAAAAAATCTTTTTAAAAACTTAATAAATGGAAAATAAGGCTGGTGAGATGACTCAGTGGGTAAAGCTGCTCCGTGCAAAGCCTGATGGCTTCCTTTAATACCTGGGACCTATATGGTGGAAGGAAAGAACCAATTCCGAAAAGTTTCCCTCTGACTTCCATACATGTGCTACAGGATTCCCCATATACACACAAAACAAAGAAAAGTATAATTTTAGAGTTTTATTTTTATTTTTTAAGGATTTATTTATTATTATTATATATGAGTACACTGTAGCTGTCTTCAGACACACCAGAAGAGGGCATCAGATCTCATGATCAGGTGGTTGTGAGCCACCATGTGGTTGCTGGGATTTGAACTCATGACCTTCGGAAGAGCAGTCGGTGCTCTTACCCGCTGAGCCATCTCACCAGCCCAATTTTAGAGTTTTAACTAGAAAATAGATGACTACAGAGCCCCCACAAGACGCTGTCGGAAATATAAAATGGCGAGGCCAGTGTGAACATCTGTGGTGACAGATCCAAGAAATTACAGGGAGCTACCATGTGACCCAGGGACTCCACAGGAATTAGAATCAGGGGCTGAGCCATTGTTCATAGCGGTATTATTGATAAGAGCTGAAAGGTAGGAAAGCCCCAAATATCTGTTAACAGATTAATGGAAAAACAAAATGCGACCATGGAATATGGAAGGACATCTTGATACACCACACAACATAAATGAGCCCAGAGAACATTATGCTAAGGCAGGTGCAAATGAAATACATGACTCCACTTGATGAAGAACAGGCAACTTCACAGGAATGGAAAATGGAGGTTACCAAGGGCAGGGGAAAGGAAAGAATAAGGAATTGCTGTAAATTGGCACAGAATTAATATTGGAGACTTTAAAAAAAATTGTAGGTATTGCTGTGGTTTGGGTAACTGTCCCCCACATGCCCACAGGTTAAAGGTATGTATAAAGCTGATTGTTGCTAGTGCATGCCACCTTTAATGCCAGCACTCAGGAGGCAGAGAGGCGATCCTCTGTGAGTTCCAGGCCAGCCTGGTCTACATAGTAAGTTTCAGGACAGTTAGAGCTGCATAGTGACACTCTGTCTGGAAAAACCAAACCAACAAAAGAGCAGAGTATAGGTGTATGTGTGGTGCTATTGGATGCTGTGGATCTGTAGGAGGAGGGACATTTTGGGAGGTCCTTAGCTCCTTGAGAAAATGCTACTGAATGAAGATTGTCCGACTCCAGCCTTTATTCCTTTCTTTTTGTTCCCCGGATCATGATGTAAGTGGTCAAACACTCTGCCATGATGCCTTCCTTACTACCGTCTCCAGCAGATCTTGAACCAGGACCTCCAAAACCATGAGACAATCAACTTTTCCCCTGCAAGTCCATTATCTTAGGTATTTCACTAGAAATGGTGGAGAGCCAACAAGCTATAGATACTAGTGATCATTATATGACATTATGAGTTATTTAATGCCACTTAATTATATGTTTATAAATAATTAAACCGATAAATACTTTACATTGTTTACCACAGTAAAGAAGGGGAGGGGTTGGGGAGACTGTGTAGTCATGAAGTACTTGCTCCTCAAGCGTGAAAACAGTAAAAAGCTGGGCACGGGGACGCATGCTTGTAATCTCAGTGTTGGGGAAGCCGAGATAGAAGAAGCTCTGGCGCTTGCTGGCCAGGCAAAGTTAGCTAAATCAGTGAGCTTCAGGGTTACTGAGAGCACAGATGTACTCAAACACACAGGCACTCATGACCAGAGAAACATGTGGATACATATGAACATGCACACACACAAACATATAAACACAAAAGCAAATTAATTAATTAAAACAATATAAAGAATGTAAGCGTGAGCAGGGCAGTAGTGGCACATGCCTTCAATACCAGGACTCTGGAGGCAGAGGCATGTAGATCTCTGAGTTTAAGAACAGCAGGGCTACACTGAGAAACCCTGTCTGGAAAAACAAACAAACAAACAAACAAAAGTAACCTAGGCATGATAGCTTGTGTCTGTAAATTGAACACTTGGGAGACAGAGGCAAGACTGCCAACAGTGGCTCAGCAGTTAAGAGCACTGACTGCTCTTCTGAAGGTCCTGAGTTCAAATCCTAGCAACCACATGGTGACTTGCAACCATCCATAGTGAGATCTAATGCCCTCTTCTGGGGTGTCTGAAGACAGCTATAGGATACTTAAATACATAAAATAAATAAATCTTAAAAAAAGAATATTGTCAATAGTTTGAGTTACATAGTTTCATATCATATGTGAGAGTCAGATCCTTTCTCCAAAAGACCCCAACCAACCAAACACACACACAAAAGGGATCTAGTGGGTGGTGATGTAGCTTCGTTGGTAGACTCTTGTCCAGCAACATTCCTAACACCACGTAAATCTAGCATGAAGGCACACACTTGCGATCCTAGTTCTTGGAACATGGAGGTAAGCAGAAGGATTAGAAGGCTATCCTTGCATACTGAATTTGAATTCACCCTGGTTGCATGAGATCCTGTCTCTAAAAAATTGAACAAGCCAACAATCCAAAACCAAGCTTCAAATTCTATGGGGTATGAAGGGCCTAGTTAGTGTCTCCTTCGCAGGGGAGGGTGGATGGGGAAAGTCTTGATTGACAAGACAGTCTTGCCAAGACTACAAATGTAGGCGAATGAGTGGTGATGCCCAAGGGAAAATCCAGAAGCAAGTTGAGGGGTGCCTAGCAGTAAAATCAGCCATGCTGCCACAAATGCCCTCACAGGTTCCTGGGAGGGTCAGACATGCTGTGCTCATGCAATAAGTGCATGGAGATTGAGGTCCCAGTTCCCAGCTTTGCATGCCAGCAGCTTTAGATCTGTATGCCTTACAGGTTTGGAAAATCTGAAAAGGGGATCAGATACCATATTAAAGGACCTGTCCTTTATTTGGAGAAACAAAGATGATGTCATCCTCCTCCCAAACCTCCTAGCTGTGTAGCCAACGTCTCTGGGCTTCAGTTCCCCTGTGCATAAAGCCTGGGCACATTTTGGGTTGTTGTGGGACTTAAATGAGTATTTCCGAAGTCTCTACGATGGTGGTAAATGCTCAGTAAGTTGTAGCAGTTACATATAAGATGAGATTTAAAAGCTCAGGCCGAGGGACAATCGATGGGCATCAGGGAGGCCATAGCACTTTGCACACAGAAAAAAGAAGCTGCATCTCGCAGATGTTTTTTGTTACGATTACTGCCAGTGATAAGGCTTTGCCTGCACTTACACTACTACTTTTCATGGAAGTAAGAGATGTTAGATATACACATTTGTAATAGGATAAAGCCTGCTGCAGAAACATCAAGGATATAAGACAGATGAGTCTTAAAATTGAGCATATAAAATATTGATAATTTACTGTTTCAAATAATTAAGAAACATTCTTCTACAGTCTATTACCAATTTCCCAAAACTTAGACTACAATATGGCTTACTTAGTGCTAAGCGGGCACAGAGGATAATTTGATATTTCCTTGAAGCTTTAGAATATCCTTGATGGCAAGTTCAGCAATTTTGAAATACACTTTTGGATCTCTAGCTGAACAGTTCTCAACCCAGTCTACACATTAGCATCCACTTGGGAGCTTTTTACAAATACTGTTGCCTGGGTCCCACTTCAAGCCAATTAAATCTAAGTCTCTGGGGTGGAGCTTGGGCACTGGAATTTTTTGAAAACTCCCTGGGTGATTCAGTTTCAGAGAGTGTTTGAGAACCATGTCTCTTAGCAGGGGACTAGCCTTCAGAGGGTGCCAAATGCACGCAGAGATGAGCTCATGGAAAGCAGGGCATGACATCACCTTAGAAAATAGGAAGTTCTAAAGGCTTTGAATGAAATACTTGCTCCAGTGGGAGTTCACACTTGCTCCAGTGGGAGTTCACACTTGAATGACTGTCCTGGTGATCTTCAGAGATGAACTGGAGTTGGTCATATTGGAGAAGCAGAACCTAGGGTGGTGACCAAATTGTGTCAGTTGTGCTTGCTGTGTAACAAAAGAGCCCACAAGCCTAGGAGATTAAAGACAGGCTTTATTGTGTCTGGGGATTCTGTGTATTGGCAGGGCAGTTCTGTTTTGTAGGCTTTCCTGTTTTCTCTCAACTAGCTCTGGCATGTCTGCCGGGGGCAGAAGTCTATCATTTATCAGGGTAGTCTCAGGGCAGTGTTCCATAAGAGCAGGGGTAACAATCTGCAAGGTCTCTTAAGGTCTACACTTGGAAGGCATAGAATAGCCATTTGTATCTCATTCTGCTGTGTTCACTCAGCCAGCCAGTGAGGTCATTCATTCAACAGGTGGCTATTGCTAGTCCTGTCTAGGAGACACTCTTCTAGGCACCGGGGAGAAAGCTGTGATTGACAGTGACAGAGTAGGACTCTCGTGGAGCTAAGAGATTTAGGGGTTTGTGGAAGCATGCCGTAAAGAGCAAATCAATACTTCAAGAAGGTGCAATTTAGGGCTGGAGAGATGGCTCAGCAAGTTAAGGCACTGACTGCTCTTCCAGAGGTCCTGAGTTCAATTCCCAGTAACCACATAGGAATTACAGCCCACAACTATTTGTAATGGGATCTGATGGCCTCTTCTGGTGTGTCTGAAGATAGCTACAATGTACTCATATACATTAAATAAATAAATCTTTTTTAAAAAGTGCAATTCATCCCCCCAAAAAAGTGCAATTCATAAGTACTTATGAAGAAACAGGAAGCAGATTAAGGGATCAGAGAGGGTTCCTAGTGTGGCATTTATACTCAAAGGAGGGCTCTGAATAAATGAAATGAGAGCAGAAGTCTGAATGAAGTGAGGGAGTGAGGCAAGCATGTTTGGAGGTGGCAAGGAAAGTGTTCCAGGCAGAGGGAAGTTCAAAGGCACTGAGGCAGAAGTATGAACCATCATCTGTTTGAGAACTAGCAAGAGCCACATGTGGTCACGCCACAGAGGAGGGAGAAAGTGAAAGATGATGAGGTGGGAGGGGCGTGAGGCAGAGTGTGTGGACTTTGCAAACCGTAATAGTGAATCTGAGTTTTATTTCACGTGTGCAGAAAGAAGTTATTGGCAGGTCTGACCTTGATCTTGTGTTTCTAAGCTTCATTCTAGATGCTGGACTGATAAAGACCGAAAGCAGGAAAACCAAGGATAAGGTTGTTGCTTGGATACAAAGCATTTGTAGCAGGGGAAGTGGGGAGCAAAGGTCAGGTTCTGGGTGTACTCTCAGGGCAGAGGGAACAAAACTTCCTGAATTGCTGTGTGTGGTGTATGGAGGTGGTGAGACAGAGGTGAGATGAAGGCGTAGCACCTAGATGAAGAATGCTGCTCTTTACTGAGATTCGAATGGTGGCAGGAAGGGGTAGGTAAGTAGTGGGGGGCCCGAGTTTGGCTTTGGACATAGTAGATATGAAATACCTGTTAGTGCTTCAATGAATGAAGTAACAGGCTGTGGGGTATGAGTTAAGCTGGATGTGTGGATAGAAATTTGAGTGTTGGGCTGGAGAACTGGCTTAGCAGTAAACAATGAATACTGCTCTTGTAGAGGACCCAAGTTCAATTCCCATCACCCACATGGGGCATTTACAACCACGTGTTACTCCAGCTCCAGGATGATGAGATGTGTCTGGCCTCTGTGGGCACCGCACTCGCCATGCACATCCTCACTCCTGGGTACACACATGAACACATAATTTAAAATGATAAAATAAATTATAAAAATGAAAGTTGAGTGGCCGCAGAGATGGCTCAGTGGTTAAGAGCACTTGTTACTCTAACAGAAGCCCAGGGTTCCCAGCACCTACCTGGCAGTTCACAACAATCTGTAACTCCGATTTCAGAGGATATAACACCCCTTACTGGTGACTGCAGGCATTTCATGTTAAGGGTGTTCAGATATATATGCAGGCAAAGCATCTACAGACATAAATTAAATTCTTTAATAAAAAGGAAATTTGAGTCAGCAGTGTTGGTGCATGTCTTTAGTCCCAGCACTTGGGAAGCAGAAGCAGGTGGACCTTTGCGAGTTTGAAACCAGCCTAGTCTACAGAGTGAGTTCTAGAACAGCCAGGACTATATAAAGAAACCTCTTGAAAAAAAAAATTGAGTGTAATCAAAAATTTTTATCAAGTCATAGACAGAATAGATGACTCAAGAAGGAGTTTGATAGAGGGAAAAACATCCCCGAAGTTTCTTCTTTGGGTTACTCCAATATGCACAGGGAGGAATGGGAGGAGATCTGGCCCAGGCTAAGACCTCGCAAGGTAGAAAGTTTGGGGAGGGCCGTGGTTTACTGAGTCCTGGAAGTAAGAGTTTCTGAAGAGAACAAGTGAGATAGATGGTGTTGAATACTGCTGAGGAGCCAGGTAAACTGAGGTAGAGACAGACCTGAGCATTTCAAGATAGCAATGTGGATGGAAGTCACTGGTGCTGATGATACGGAGAAGACTGAGTTTCAAGAACAGGATGATTGCAGAGATATGAGTCTGTAAGTATTTTTGCCTACAAAGCATAGGAAGGTTTGGGTTGGGATGAAGCTCAGTTGGTTGGGTGTTTGCGTTGCATGTGTTATGAACCCTGGGTTTAATCTGTAGTACTATAAAGAAAAAAAAAAA
>JADRCC010133660.1:0-26446 GCA_019843855.1 Hylomyscus alleni
AAAAAAAAAAAAAAAAAAAAACAAGGAAAGGGTATGCTTGGTACCGTACCTTTTTTTTTTTTTAAATTAGATATTTTCTTTATTTTCATGTCATACATTTCCTTTCCCAGTTTCCCCTCCGAAAAAAATAAAAAAAAATTAAGAAACAAACAAAAAACCAACAAAAACAAACCCCTGTTCCCTCCCCACTCCCCCTGCTCGCCACCCCACCCTCTCCTGCTTACTGGCCCTGGCATTCCCCTACACTGGGGCATAGAACCTTCACAGGGCCCAGGGCCTCTCCTCCCATTGGTGACCGACTTGGCCATCCTCTACTATACATATGCTGCTGGAGCCATGAGTCCCACCGTGTATACTCTTTGGTTGGTGGTTTAGTCCCTGAGAGCTCTGAGGGTACTAGTTAGTTCATATGGTTGTTAGTGGTACCGTACTTTTGTATTTTAAGATTATTACTGAAACTAGCAGGGTGTTGCTTTCCTCAGAAAGAACTTCTTATATTGTCCGATATCTCATGTCTGAAAAGTTGATTTCCCCTCAGCATCCCAGGTAGTTTCCATTGTGTGGTGTTCTGGGTCAGTGAGAATCACCCTGTGTGAACCAGTGTGCTGGAATTAGCTAAGAGAACTCAGAAAATGAGATGGTAATGTCCTACCTGACTCCTTACCATGATCCTCCCCACCAAGAGGGCAGAGGAGACCTGAACAGAGCATGTCATTTGTATGTACAGTGCCCAACATTCTTTTTCACTGTTGGTTTCGTTTTTTAGGTGCCCAATAAGATAGATGCATATAACCACACATGGAGTTCTGTATTATGCTTGTGTGGAGATGGGTTAGGGTTCTTAGCTTCTCTGAGGTTGAGCACTTACTTGGTGGAATCTGGTATTCTCCTTTGGTGCCATGGCCCTTGAAGGCTGTGTATCTGGTGTGTGCAGGTTTGGTTCTAGTGTTTGTGGTGCCTCCGTGTGTCAGGGAGGCAGTTAAAATAATACCAGGTGTGAGGCCCATGACATGTTCCTTGCCAACAAAAGGAATTTCAGTTGTGAGCACAGGCTGTCGTTGAATGCTGTTTAAACAGAAGCCCTGGAATGTTCCAGTGAGTCTTACATGGTTCTTTGTTGCCAAGTTGCCCTTTGCTGTGTTCCTGTGGCTTCTCTGTCATAACTGAAGGTCATCAGCCTGTGGTGTCTCTGAGCCATGGGTCTGCATTCTGCCATGTAACTCTCAGGACCATATTCACTTGCAGGTGTTTAGTTCTTCTGTATTCAGTGGACTCTTCACCCTCAGGTAGAGGGATTCTGATAGAAATTAGGGAAGCTAAACTTTTGAGACAGGGCTCTCATTATAACCCAGGCTGCCCTTGAAATCTGTGTATATGTAACTGAGGCTGGCTCAGCCCTTGAGTGCTGGAATTACAGGGATAGAACAGCTGTGCAGCACCACAAACCTCTGTCCTTGCCCCTTTGGCGTGTTGTTTTGTCCCCCTTAATTAATTAGCAAAGCCCATGATGGGGATTCCTTTCCTAATCTGAAGAGTGTCCAGGTTTCATGCAGATGGGAATCCAGCACTGGGTAAGGGCAAAGAAAGTTCTAAGAGTCAATTAAAAATAACTCTCTATCCCTGACTAACAGGGTGCAATGTCTGTGCTTTGGCTGCAGACTATCATCTTGCTATTGATCCAGATGGAATATGGTTTGTTTGTTTTTTTTTCCTGAATCAATAGCTTCAGTGAACTCGGTAGTTTACTTTTTGCTGTATTGTTTCTCTGCATTTTCTCCTTTTGGAGTATTAGGGTCTGGTTTGCTTTCCTTTGTCTCTTTATGGTCTTCCAGTGTCCAGAAGATGGCAGGGCAACTAAACAGGAAGCAGCGGCTCTTTAAGCCTTCACTCTTTTCAGATATTGGTGTGATTGGCACTTTCCTGCTTTCCCCAGAGACATACTTTTGAATGCTCTTTTAGTATCTTGAAAGGTCCATTCAGTTCCTTACTATTGGTTTGGGTTTATAGTCTCCTTTTGTCTGCTGACTATATTTCTTGAACTGCATTTTCTAGAAGAGAAACAGCACAGAACCACTTCTGTTGATGGTTGGTGAAGGAGTGGCACATCAATAGCTGAGAGACAGAAACTAGACCAGGGAGCCTGACAGAGCCACTCTGGAAATGTAATTGCAGAGTCTGTTCTAATAGTGAGAGGCTGTTGCCACTCAACTCTGTGAAATGGGCTAGAGAAGCTGCTGCAGGAGGGTGTAGCCTGGCTTCTCTGAACTGTTATGGGTGGGGTGAGGGATGACAGAACAGGAACATATGTGTATGTTCTTAGTAACTACAGCTGCCTTGGAGCAGTCCTCAGTAGTGCTTCCACGGAGGTAAATCTGCTCATTTGGTTTTAAAAACGCAGGAAGGTCCTGAGTATCTGCATTGCGTTTGGATGCCAAGCAGGAGGGAGAGGGCAGGATTTAGACAGACAGGCTTCTTTCGTAGGGTTCTCAGCATGTGGACATACAGATCAATTTCTTATCCTTCATTCAGCTGGACACTGGGTTAGAGACTGTTGAGCAAGATGTCCCCTCCTGTTTCATATCACATAACGCATTCATTTCAGCCACTGAGCCTAAATTACTGTTTGCTTTCTTTCTGCCTCCCTTCCACCCCCTGAACAGTAAGAATTCGGGTAAGGATGGAGTTAGTTTATCCGTGCTAATGCTTTGATTTTTCTTTTCTCTTTCTCTTTGCCACAGTAGGTAACCAGTTAGGGGCCTTGGTACATCAAAGGTAAGCAGTGGGTTATGTTTTATTATTTATTGATCATTTCTAATTGTTTATTGATCCACCATCTGCACTGGAGTGTTAGCAAGTCAGAGGTTGAAAGTGTGGGAAGCCAGGGGCTAGATTTCCTTAAGACCCATGGTTTCTGCCAGCTCTCTCCAGAACAGTGCAGGCCAGAGGAACAGACTGATCCGAGACACTAAAACCAGCCCCTGTTGAGCTTCAAGAGACTTTCACAATAGAGGAGTTGCTCTCTTCCACTGTAGATTAAATTTGAAAGGAGGGACTGCATTGTCCTGCTGGTTCTGTGAATCTCCCAGTGCCTCAGATCTTCAGCCTCTTCACAGGAGAAGAATGCAGTTCTTGGGTGAACAGAGTGTCTGGGGCTTTGGAAGCAGGGTGTGCCTGGGATTGAGGATTTGTTGGGAGAATCTTGGCTAAGTGCCTAGTTTCTTCTCAGCTTCTCTTTTCCCCAATAGCCCTCCATGAAGTTAAGGATTTAGACACAAAGACCCTAGGCTTTAAAAGGGCCCATCTGTAAGATAAGTATCTGGTCATAGCATCACCCACAGGAAGGGGAGAGTGCTCAGGGAACTGTGGTGCTTCTCTTCTGCAGAGACTGTTAACTGTCAGCTAGTGTCCTTAATCTGCACTGCAAGTGACATAGCTCTGCCCTCCCTGTTATACACAAAATGCTGTGGATCTCTTAACATCACCAACAGTCAGTTAAGTGGAAGGTTTAGCCTGATTTTCTTGTTTCATTGTTTATTCTTGTTCATTAAACAAATGAGTTAAAATAACTTATGTGAGGTTGTTACTACGAAATGCTGATAAGCATTTCCTGTTAAGCTGTAATTAGCATATAACTTTTCCAGGGTGCCTAGTCTTAGTGCTGTAGACCAGCTTCTGCCTTTCCTTCAGAATAAAGCCTTTGAGCTGGGTGTGCTATCATCATATGACTTTATTGCTGCACTAGTGAGGCATAGATGGACTGTTTTGAGTCCAAGGCTAGCCTGGTCTACATAGGAAGTCTCTTGCCAGCCAGAGGTACATAGAGGAGGGTTGGAGGGGAGCTAGAGATTGAGATTGGTAGCCAGTGTCATTTATGAGTGCTGGAGAATTACCTAGCCCTGTGGTGTTCTCCATTGTGTATGCTGTTGTTTTAGGGGTCTTGTGGAATTAGTTTTGTTTTCAGTGCTGGGTATCAGCAAGTATGCTATACCTTACACAGAGCTGACCAGTCCTGACATTAGCCATTCATAAGCAGACCCAGCTCTCAGCCTCATGTTCAGGATGCTGAGCCCCTGACAACTGTGCTGAAGTGCATCCTGGCAGGCCTGGCCTCTGCCAGGGGTTGTAGGGCCTTGAGGGCTGGTGGGTGCTAGGTATTGGCCCTGTTAGAATTTCGTGAGTGTTTATATTGCTTTACACGGGGAGAGAAGTGGGGAAAGATCCTCGTGTGCAGGCTGAGGATGTCTCCTGTCATGGTAATGTGGTTGCAGAGCTATTTATGCTGTTGCATTTCTTGTAAGTGCTGCACTCCCCTGAAAATGGACTATATTCGATCCTTTCTATGATGGGTAAAAATCCAGCTGTGTGAGAGAGGCTTAAAAACGTATGCTTTTTTTAAAGTTGTTTTTTGTTTTTTGATTTTTTTTTAAAAGACTACTTGTATTTAGCATCCCCTAAGGTAAATGTTTAGATTTAATTGCTTTCTGTGGTGCTGGGCAATTGGATATTGTCCACAATACACTGCATGCTACATTTCAAAGTTTGTTTGAAAGAGCCAATGGAGTCCTTTTTTGTTTTTTGAAGGCACCTGATGGACAGGATAGTATTTAACAAAAGTCTCTCTCAGCATGAGTGAGGCGATTGTGCTGTCCTGGCCAACACTGATTAGGCTCTGCAGGGTGCTACCTTAAAAGACATAGGTATATTGGAGGGAGACCAAGAAACAGATCAGGAAATCAAAAACATTGGCTCTGTTTTCATCTAGAACTCATACCTTAATAGATGTCTTGACGCTCTTTCCATCCCAGCAAATGTTCACCTGTCCTGGGCTTGGTGACCGTCTGTAGCTGTGCCAGTAGCACAGCCGTCTGTAGAGCAGGCAGCTAGGGAAGAAGCTGGGTTAAGCATCTGGATGTGTCCTTTGGCCAGAGATGGGAGGCTTGGGGGTTCCCAAGGAATGCTTGACCAAAGGGGCCCCAAAATGACATTCTCCAGGTGCCAAATCAGCAAGCGTGCTTGCTTTAAGCTTTCATCTTGGGGTCGAAGGTGGTTGCAGAAGTTGGAATTCTGTCTTTTACTAAAAACTTTGTTTGTTTTTAGGGCAGTAATAACAGAAGAATTCAAAGTGCCTGATAAAATGGTTGGATTTAGTAAGTATCTGGATTGCCTTTTCCCTTAACTCTTGTCTGTTACAATTTCTTCTTTCATCTGTGGTAGCATGCTAGGGAGACGGTTGCAGGCATTTCAGCCACTATCATCTGAGCGTCAAGAGTACCTGGCTGCCCCTAGCTTTGCTTGCTGCAGCTGCAGTAGTTACCTGCTGTGTGTCACATCCAGCGTCTGTTGCTGTGATGTCCATGAGCTGAGAGGGCTCCCCAGAGGTCGGCTTACAGTGAGCTGTGAGCAGAGTGTAAATGTGTGCTGAGTTAATTAATCTATCCATGTGTGCTTATGTGTGCAAAGGAAGGCATATTCTGACTGACCCTGCTCATTTCATTGCAGTTATTGGCAGGGGAGGTGAGCAGATTTCACGAATTCAAGCAGAATCTGGGTGCAAAATTCAGATCGCCTCAGGTAAGGGCTACTTTTCTCATAAATTCGTTTAGTAGAAATCAGTGTTACACGGCAGTTTCCAGAATCTGTGTCTTTGCTTTTGGTTAGAAGCTAGGGTAAGTATGTGTGGTTGCTGTCTGTTTTTCACTTCTGGAGTTGGACCCCCACCTGAGCACCAAAATCAAAAGCCAGCTTGGGGATGAGGTTCACACCTGCCTTCTAGGGCAACACTCAACTCTGGCCAACGTGGCCTCTTCCTAACACCTGCTGGCTGGGCTAAGACCTATGTTTTCTGCACCAGAATGTGATGCCAGGCATAGTGGGGCCTGCACCCACCTTCCCTGTACAAGACCATCCTTCCACTTTGTGGGGAGGACAGTAGGGCTCCTGGCTGAGTGAGGGTCAGACACTGTTCTGGACTCCTCAGACATTCTTTCAGTTTTGATCATTTGACATTGAAAGACACTGGTTAAAGAACAGTTTTATTTTAGTTGTAGTTTTATTATGTCATCTGAGTGTGTCCTCTTTCCATTTGAGAGGAGGGGTCTGGAGACATTCCTGTAGAGAACATTAGTCATTTATACAATACTCACTTCAGTGTCTTGAAAGCAATAATGGCTGTTAGCTATTTGTCTTAAGGACTTTGTTGGTTTTTACAGTGCTGGGGAGTAAAAACAGCCTCACATACATAGACTAGGCAAAGACACTAGTTCCCTGTTTCAGTATTTTGAGAAAAGGTTTTTAAGGAGTTTCTAGGGTCAGTTTAAAACATATGAATGTTGGAAACAAAGGGTTTTCTCATGTCAAATGGCCCAGGGACCAGTAGCACATCCCTGTTGCCAATTTCTTGGGATATGGATATAATAAATGCTATAATCCTGGCGTGTTTATGAAGCCCTTAAGTACACCTCAGAGCAGTCTGCAGGCTGGTGACTATGGAACTGCTCTGCACACAGTGATGGAATGACTGGGGTGCTAAGGAGCCTCTGGACAAGTCAGAGTGAGTGGGGCTTGGTAACTAGGACCAACTCACAGAGCTCTGCTGTGTCCTGCTGGCTCCCTGTGGGACTCAGTCTCTAGGTTGAAAACTAAAGTTCTGTCCCCCAGCCAAGCAAACTGGTCTTTTTGGGAGACTGTGCTTCTGTGGGGGTGGTATAGGAACCAGCCCCAGAGAGACAGTCTACACACAGAGGCAAAGGCACACGGCTGCCTGATGCCCACCAACACACCTCATCTTCTTGATTCTTCTTATAGAGAGTTCTGGGATTCCAGAGAGGCCCTGTGTACTTACCGGAACCCCAGAAAGTATTGAGTAAGTTTGTTTTATTTACTTTTTCCTTTCACTTCTTCTTCCTCCTTCCCCAAGTGAGGAGAAATGGCAGGGCAATCCTGTTGCTGCACACTGTCCGACTATGCTGAATCCCCCTCAGCACACCTCACACCTCCAGTAGGAGAGGGCCTGGGAGGTCACCACACCAGGAGAGCTCTTCTTTTAGCCCAAACACACAAGCCTAGAATGCCCCATAGCTGTCATGACCTCTCCATAAATCAGGGGCTGAGCAGCGGACACTCCTCCTGGCTAAGCATGCTAATCAGCAACCTCCTTGTTAACAACACCTCCCATACCTGAACAGACCTGGGTCAGAGGATCACTTTGTGAGCTTCAAAAAACTGGGCACCAGGCCTATCTCCTAGACCAGTTGATCTGCTTACTCTTCTGATATTTGTGAACCAAGTGACTCCACTCCTCATGGGCTTTGCTCTACTCACAGAGCCTGTGAACCAGCCAGCAGGTGCCTTGGCCCAACATGTGACATTGCCGTTGGCAAGAGCCCTGATAATTTGTCTTGATTCCCTGTCGTGATACATGCTTTCGAAGAGCCCTATACCAAACACAAAGCGCATAAACCCAAGTACCTCCTGGGGAGCAGGGCTGTGCGGGCTGGATCGGTTCACTTTCCCCTTTCAGTCTGTCCAGTAGTGTTCGACTAGGGGACGGGGAGCCGAGATTATGTCTAGCTCAATAGGTAGGGTTGTTTTATTGTTTCCATTTCTCAGGGAGCCTAGATGGGTTTAAATTCTCTTGTTCTGCTGTAACATTGAAAGCGATGAACCAGAATAAATACCACTGGCAGGTGTGCATTATAGGGCAAGCTGGATGGGTTTGCTGGAGTCACAGTGTTTTTTTCCAGCACAGGTTAATCTAGTACACTAGCAAAATACTAAAAAGCTGCTGCAGCTGAGAGCCCATAAGATGATTCTGCACACAAAGGCTCAAGACTGCAAAAGACAGCTCGCCCTTCCTACTCCTAAACACTCCTACTTTGTGTCTAAGGAACTCGAGCTTGAGAATAAGTTCTAAGAGGAATCTCTCTCCAACACAGACACCTTCTGGTTAATGAATCTGTTTCCCTTAGAACAACAACAACAACAAAACAAACTGTGATGACTTAAAGAATACATCTGCAAATAACAGCCAGGGAAGATTCTGGTGCAGAAAAGGAAACTGGCCCAACATGTAACATTTTAGACTGGGTTGTTCTGTTGCCACATTGCAGAAATGAAGACAGATAGCAGGGCTGTGAAGCACAAAGTCCCTACTGGGCTGCACCAGTCAGGTGCTCCCTGGAATACAGCTGCAGCAGGATACTGCCCCTCTTGTCCTGAACCACACTGGAGATACGGGCTGAGCTGGAAGTCCTAAAGCAGTGTTGCTGGCAACAGGGAGACATTAGAGTTGAGAGGGTGAAGCGTGGCTACTAATCCTTGCTTTCTCCGTCTCTCTCATTGCTCCTTCTCTCCCCCACCCTCGCTAACAAGTATGCTGAGTGTCTCCTGTGAGGGTTGTGCTGGATGGGGGAACAGAGGTAGACAAAGAACAAAACAGAGCTGCTGACATTGCAAGTAGGAGGCAGGGCACTGTGAAGACGCAGGCAGGTGCAGAGGGCAGACTTGAGGGGATGGGGTCTGACAGTGGCCGGCTTCTGAGACTCCACAGGAAAACTGGTGCTGTACTCTGCTGTGTGTTGCTTTTGAATTGCAGTTCTGTAGCGTTGCGAATGGTTCAGACTTCCCAGATTATGAGGCAGGAGCTGGAGCTGGATGGAGGGCTGCCTTGACTCCTTTGTGTTTTCCCTGGTACCATCTCCTTTCCCAGAACATCTTAAACATCCATTTAATGCTGGGTCTCTTGTGATTTTTCTCCCTCCCAAAGACAAGCCAAACGGCTCCTGGGGCAGATTGTGGACCGATGTCGGAATGGGCCTGGCTTTCACAACGATATAGATGGCAACAGCACAATCCAGGAGCTTCTTATCCCTGCGTCTAAAGTGGGGCTGGTCATCGGCAAAGGAGGGGAAACAATCAAGCAGTTGCAGGTGTGTGAGAACCATGTGGTACTGAGCTGGGGTGCCCTTGCACACTCAAGAGCCATGGCTCCCTTACAGACCTCTCCTCACACGCGACAGGATTCCTTCTTTTGACGGGCATGTGCTAATGCTAAGTATATGAGGCAGGAAAGACACCATGGGACAGCCTAGAGTCAGTGCTCCTGAAGTTCTGCTTCTTGTTAATATTGATCCATGCTCTTAAATATGCTCATTTAGACAGACTAGGGTCATATACCTGGAGTTTCACACCTGGGCTGAGTACAGGAGGATCAGGAGTTCAAGATCATAATGAGTTTGAGGGCATCCTTGGCTACATGAGACCCTGGCTTGGGAGGGAGGAGCTAGGTATAGTGGCACAGGCATAGAATCTTAGGCACTTAGGAGGCTAAGGTGGGAAGATTGTGTGTTAGAGGCTAGCCTAGACTATATATAGCAAGACCCCATCTTTTTGTTGCTGTTTTTGTTTTGTTTTTCAAGACAGAGTTTCTCTGTATAGCCCTGGCTGTTCTGGAACTCACTCTGTAGACCAGGCTGGCCTCCAACTCAGAAATCCGCCTGCCTCTGCCTCCGCCTCCCAAGTGCTAGGATTAAAGGTGTACACCACCACTGCCTAGCAAGACCCTACCTTAAAAAACTGAGCAAACGGCCGGGCGGTGGTGCACGCCTTTAATCCCAGCACTTGGGAGGCAGAGGCAGGCGGATTTCTGAGTTCCAGGCCTGGTCTACAGAGTGAGTTCCAGGACAGCCAGGGCTATACAGAGAAACCTTGTCTCAGAAAAAAACAAAAACAAAAAAACAAAACAACAACAACAAAAACTGAGCAAACAACTTTAATTAAAAAGTTGTGGCATGGGCCTCAACATCCCAGCAGCACTCAGGAGGCAGAAGCAGGTGGCTCTGTGTGAGTTCCAAGCTAACCTGGGCTACATTGAAAGACCTCAAGATAAAAAAGCTTCAAGCGCTCATTACTTTTCAGGGACTTGGGTCCTTGTCTGTAGAGAAGGGAAGTGATATCCTCACCGTAGTCAGAGCTGGACAGATACCTAGCCCTAACTTCCATGAGTCACAGAGAGAGGCAGCTCTTAGTTGCAGAACCCTTTATCTGAGGCACCTCTAATGAAGATATTTGAAAGCTGGGGGGAGGAGGTGTGCATGCTTTTCAACCCAGCCAGGATCACATAGATAAACCCTGCCTGCAAAACAAAACAAGACAGAATGTTTGAGATTGAACATCTCCAGCTAAGGCAGTATATATGTTCCCAGCCAAACAGCAGCCACACTGACCCAAGAATGGCTAGTAATACTCCTTGAGTTCAGTTCTGCTGAGTTCTAAACAGACTTCAGAATTGTGGGGCCTGTGTGTCATACCCCAGGCCTCAGATTGTAGAAGGCCCTCCTACAACCTAGAGTAAATTGTAAAAGCTTAGGACTTGGTGTCACAGAACCCATAGTTCAGCCAATTAGCCATGAGCCCCTGGGTAATTTGGGATGGGGGTAGGGCAGCACTTGATTGAATGGTGGGCAGGGGTTGTCATTGTCTCACAGTGATCAGAACACATGTAGGTGTGTAGTGCTCAGTAGGAACCATGCCCGAGAGTTTAGATTCTGCAGACATGAATAAAGAGGATGAGCACACTGGGCTTTTGTCATATATGTGTCAACGTTCCCAGATGCCAGCTCAGGTCCAGGTGAGGATCTACCTTATGGGAGGTGAGACATAGACTGGCTCAGTCTGCTTCTCAAGGGATAGTGCATTTCCCCTATGACACTGAGAGCTGTGTGATTGCGTGTCCCCCAACAGGAGCGGACAGGTGTGAAAATGGTCATGATCCAGGATGGCCCACTGCCTACAGGAGCAGACAAGCCTCTCCGCATCACTGGAGATCCATTTAAAGTACAGGTAGGAGGGAACTCATAGGTCAGCTTTGTCTAACCCAGTGCTTCTCAACCTTCCTAATGCTGTGACCCTTTAATACAGTTACTCATGTTATGGTGACCCCGACCATAGAATTATTTTGTTACTACTTTATAAATGTAGTTTTGCTACTGTTCTGAATCGTAATGTAATACCTGTTTTCCAATGGTCTTAGACAACCCCTGTGAAGGGGTCATTCCTCCTTGGGAAGAGGGGTGTTATGACCCACATGTTGAGAATTGCTGGTCTGATCCAAGTGGTTGTCAACACTTGGTGGTACATCTTTGGGGAAATATGATGGAGATGTAGTGTATCTAGCTTTGCCGAGTGCCAGAGCCACTGACTGAATGGGGCCACATAAGAACAGGCCACTGGTTCGGACAGTACATGCACTGGTTTTCACATTGCAGATGATCCTGGGTAACCCAGATTAGGCATACTGTTAGCCTTGGTGGGCTGTGGTCAGCTTAAATTCAGGCCAGGTGGGGGTGCAGATGAAAACAAGAGGCAAAGCCCAGGCACATGTTTGCCATCAGTGCAGCTTTCTGAGTTGAGAGAGTAGAGATCAGCCTGTGGCTGCTAGTCCCTTGTGCTGATCCAAAAATGCAAGTGTCTATGGGTATGTATTGTTGGTGAAATTCCAGTGTTCTGTCATCTGCAGCTTGTGCCTTCTTAGAGCACCTAACTTGTCATGCATCTTTAAGAGCATTGGGATTGGGGTGATGGTGGTACATATACATACCTTTAATCCTAGCACTCAGGACACAGAAGCAGGCAGATCTCTCAGTTCCAGAACAGCCAGTGCTACACAGAAAAACCCTGTCTTGAAAAACAAAAACAACTAAAAAAAAAAAAAAAAAAGCACTGGACATTGACCCAGTGAGGTTGGCCTCTGGCACACTCCTGCTCCTGAGAGCTGGGTGGAGGAGGGCCATCGATAAGTTAGCTCTCCTCCCTTCAGGCCCACTGCTCCAGGTGGCCTCCCTCCCCAGAGCTGCCAGCCATCCTTAAAATAAGACTACTGAGTTGGGAAGATAACTTAGTGGGTAAAGTGACTGCCTAGCAAACAAGCATGAGGACTTGAGTTCAGTCCCCAAAACAGATGTTTAAAGAAAAAGAGACGCTGGGTATGGAAGATACACTTGTTAATCTCAGCTCTGGGAGAGGAGAGATAGGCGGATCCCTGGAGCTCTCTGGGCAGGCAGCCTAGCCAAGCCTTCTTGGGAACCTCTAGGCCAGCAAGAGGCCCTCTGAAAAATTAAGGTGTACAGGGGCTGGAGAGATGGCTCACTGGTTAAGAGTAATTAACTGGCTACTCTTCCAGAAGTCCTGAGTTCAATTCCCAGCAGCCACATGGTGGCTCACAACCATCTGCAATGAGATGCAACCCTTTTTTGTTGTATCTGAAGATAGCGACAGTGTGCTCACATACATAAAGTAAATAAATCTTCAAACAAACAAACAAGGTGTACAAGTCCTCAGGCCTCCACATATCAATACAAACATAAGTACACAGTCAGATTGCAGCTTGGTTTTTGCTCATCAGTCAAAATTTCAGATGTGAGCCAATGCATCACAGTTTACAGACTGCTAGGGTTAAACCTGTGGCTTTGTGTGTGATAAAAGCGTTCTACAAACACCTATGTCCCAACCTCTTAGAAAGTGTCTCTCAGGAAAACACCTATATTTTATTGACCTCTCTTCATAAATTTGCAGGGAAATAGTTGATTTTTAAGGTCTGCAGTTTTTTCCTTTTGTTTGGTTGTAGTGCTAGGCACTAAGCCTAAGTCTTGGGTAAGGTGAATAGCACTAAGCCATTAGTTTATTAAAAACAGTATAAGTGGATGCACTTCCCTTGTGGGAGGGTACAGTGGATCCACCTCATACTTTTGCAGCCTGTGAGGGGACATCTTCATCAGAATTCAGTCACTGCTGCAGTTCAGCTGACCTGGGCTGCGGCTCACTAACTCACTCATACACTACAAGCCTAGGGTTGTACAAGCTCTTAGGTTCTGCTCCTGGCACTCAAGTGTAAAAAGCCACGATCTAAGAGTTCTGAGGGCCGGAGCTGTGTCTTTGGCCTGTCCTCCCTGCCCTCTGACTTCAAGGGATCCTCTGCCAGGAATTCTTGAGGCCACTGGAAGGATTTTCTACTGTGCCTTACCTGTGTCGACCTGGCTGCAGGTAAAGTGAGTGGGCTCTTACCGTTTGAACCTTAGAGTCAGAGTCAGATGAAGAGCTCTCATCCTGGCCAGCAGCTGAGCACCTCCACGCCCCTGGGTCCCGTTGGGCATGATCCTGGCATTTCATGCTGCTGTTTTTCCAGAATTTCCCCCATTGGTGCCTTTTGTTTTTCTTTGTACAGCAAGCAAGAGAAATGGTCCTAGAGATCATCCGAGAGAAAGATCAGACTGACTTCCGGGGTGTGCGCAGCGATTTCGCCTCCCGAGCAGGAGGAGGTAGTATAGAGGTAAGCTGGACTCACCGGTCAGTGGGCAAACAAGGTTGAGCTCCAAGCCAGCCTGCTTTAGAGAACAAACCCCAAGCCACTTAGGGCTACATATTGGTATGACCCTGTCTCAAAAACACAAGAGTGGCATTGAAGTCACTGGTCTCACTGCTCAGGGATGTGAAACATCCAAGCATGGATGCTTATGGGTCAGGTCACACCTCTGCATTTCAGGTTTGTTTTAAAAGGTTACTTGATGTCCAGGTAGGGGCCAAAATCCAAGTTTTCTCAGTGATAATATATGTTGTAGTCATATCAAACCAAAATTTTGTCTTATTGATGAGATGAAATGGTACCAAAATCTGTCTTGCAATTTTCATTTATGCCACAGTGTACAAACATCACACCCAGTGCAGTGAGCCAGAGTCACAGTGGCCACTCTAGATGAGGCAGAGTGGCACAGAGAACACAGTGGAAGCAAGAATATCATTGTTCAGTGGTACAGTGTCTGTGCTGACCAAAGGTACTGAGTCTAGTGAGGGCTGCTGGTGCTCCAGACACAGAACAGTGGGAGGTGCTGTGGCTTGTGCATTTTACCATTTTACAGATAGAGAATAAACTACTGTAGAAGGCCACAGGGATAGCCAGTGTGATATATTTGTACGCATTTCACAGAACTTGGGAGATAAAAATGATCATTTTAAATCTTTGCCCTGTAGGAGTTCCCTTATTTTTATATACCCATTTTAGTCCAATTTTATACTTTCTTCATACACTTGTGAGCAGTATAATTATCAGTCATTGAATTACTCTAAAGGGAAACCAGTCTTATTATTTTTATTATGGAATTGTACTATAATAAAACAAAGTACTTATTTTTAAATCTTTCCTTTTAAAAGAAAAGGCCAAGGACTCAGCAATTAGAAACACCGGCTGCTCTTGTCAGAAGAACTGGGTTCAGATCCCAGTACCCACATGGCAGCTCACAGCCACCTGTAATTCAAGCTCTAGGACATCCACTGTCTCTGTAGGCACCTGTATTGGTGTGGCACATACACACAGTTAAAATGTTTTAGATCTTTTACAAAGCCACTTGTGCAGAAGCCCTGACAGGTTCTGTCTCTCTGTCTAGGTGTCTGTGCCTAGATTTGTTGTTGGGATTGTCATAGGAAGAAATGGAGAAATGATTAAGAAGATCCAGAATGATGCTGGCGTGAGGATCCAGTTCAAGCCAGGTTGGTTTGGTGTAGACCTAGACAATGGGCTATATTAACCATGTGTGCGTTTTCTCTTTCTTTTTCTCTTTGGCAATCTCTGTTTGCTCCTATGTCTTTCCTTGGTTGTATAGTGACTTGATCTTCTTTCTGGCCTGTGGTTTCTAGCTCCCTTCCCCCAAGAAATGAAGATTTTAATATGGCATTTTCAGTTTGTAATTTTGCTAAGTAAAGATTTCTTTTTGGTTTTTCGAGACAGGGTTTTTCTCTGTGTAGCCCTGGCTGTCCTGGAACTCACTCTGTAGACCAGGCTGGCCTCAAACTCAGAAATCCGCCTGCCTCTGCCTCCTAAGTGCTGGGATTTAAGGCGTGTACCACCACTCCCCCCATTGAGATTTTATTTAATCAATTTACTATCACAAAGAAAGGCAAACATCTTTCATGGAAGGCAAAAATCTGACTGTTGCTTAGCTGGCCTTGAGCTCGGTGTTGTCGTACCTCAGCCTCCCAAGTGCTGGCTGGGTCATCTGTAAGTGACAGTGATTGGGTGTCATCCTGAAGCATATGAAAACAACTCATTCACAGTCCCCATCATACTTGGAGTTTAGACTTTGGAACTCTCTCTGCTCTTTGCCCTTGGACTTGTCTTTACCCTGTCTCATCTGATTCCACAGACGACGGGATTAGTCCAGAAAGAGCAGCACAGGTCATGGGCCCTCCAGATCGGTGTCAGCATGCAGCTCGCATCATCAATGAACTCATTCTCACAGCACAGGTGGGTCCAGCACTCTGGGTCTAGGAGCCTGCCTAGAAATGGTGTGCCATAGGCAAGCCACCTGGCAGCACCATGGTGCCCTGACTGCTTAGGCCCCTAATTAGAGCCTATCTACCTTTTCCTATCTATGTACTTTTCCTTGCTGGCTTGTTACCCCTGCATTTATCACACAGAATCTAGGTTTTCACTACACATTTATTTCATGTATATGCAGTGTATATGTATGTGTGGTACATACAAGGTATGGCATGCATGTGCTAATCAATTCTCTAGAGACTCCATCATGTTCCTCTTGCGGATCAAATTCAGTTGTTAGGTTTGGTAGCAAGGACCCTTGCCCACTGAGCCATGTCACATACCCTGGGTTTTCTTTTTAGAGGCAACTCTGTCCAATCTGTGGCCCATAGGCTATATGCATGCCGGCATGTGCCACTACGCATGCCAACTATAATTATAGCTCAACACAAAATTACAAGCTTAATGTATATTTTTAAGTGAGTTTTTATTTAACTTTTTGTTTTGTTTGGCTATTTACTTCATGTGTATGTTTGCCTATATGTATGTGCAGTACCATAGGAGGGTGTCGGATCCCTTGCAACTGGAGTTACAGGTCATTGAGAGCCTCCTGACATGAGTGCTGAGAACTGAACCTGGGTCCTCTGCAAGTGCTCTTAACCACTGGACATCTCTCTATCCCCAGTTACGCAGGTCTGAAGCATGGGCTTTGTAGATGATGGTGTTACAGTGTAAAAGTTGCACATGCC
Source organism: Hylomyscus alleni (assembly GCA_019843855.1). Classification (NCBI taxonomy): domain Eukaryota; kingdom Metazoa; phylum Chordata; class Mammalia; order Rodentia; family Muridae; genus Hylomyscus; species Hylomyscus alleni. The sequence goes on from JADRCC010133660.1 coordinate 16,057, forward strand.
TGGCAGGACAAATACCAAGCATAGAGCTCACTACCAATAATCAGATGTATTTGGTATAAAACCAGTGGAATGGAATCCGGAAAGCACAGCAGAACCTAGTCTGTTCCTGTGATACCATGTTTTCATACACTTAGGATTTGTTGTTGATGTTTTTGGGAGCATTTTGGTACAGATCCTAGCTCTGTAGTACAGGCTAGCCTCAAACTTGTGACCCTCCTGCCTCAGCCTCCCAAGTATTGAGATTGAGAGGGGTGCCCCTAGTCCTGCTCTAATACTTGGTTCCAAGCTTGCCTTTAGAATGTGAGTTTGTGTGGCATCATTAGCATCTGTTAACTTGTGATAGGGAGGATAAGTAAAGAGTGGCAGATTAGCAGGTGTGCAGGAGTGAGCACACGCCAGGAACTAGCCAAAGGACTGGATGGCATATTGGAAATTGGGTTGCCTGTTTCTCTATTAGCCCATGACCTCTGACATGTTCTGAGGTGCCAACAGGGTTTCTGCCTGCCTTGGCAGCAGCAGACCAAGGGCTCTGACCAGGCAGTGTGTCTGTGGCTTCCACCAGCTGTCTCAGTTGTAAATATGTGCCTCCTATTCAGTCCCTGATCATCTGAGTGGGAGCACACAGGTTGGGGCTTGGTTTTTGACCAGAGTGTAGGTGGTTTTTTAGGGTTGGACATAGTTAATCCCTTTTCTGTGTAAGTTTGGAAGCTGAAGAACCATCTGCCCCTCATGTCCAGCATCTTGGCTGCTCATACCAGAGACTGACCACCACAAACCCTCAGAGAACCTTGGCCACCCTTCAGGCTTCCCATCTAGTGAGTGTGCAGTTGTCCATAGGCAACAGGGACTTCTTCACTGTACCAGAGCTACTTCAAACTCCAAGTTGGCCAAGCACAGAAGAGGGATGAGGCCTGCTGCTTTTGAGTGGAGTAGAAGGACTCCTCCGTTAGAATGACTCTCATGTTTCCCAGACACACATAATTGGGTTTTCTAGGTCCCTCTGCTCCTTGGTCTTAGAGACAGGCTGGCTTTTTAACACAGTCTTTCTGCTGAAGCCCACCCTCCCTAAGAAGTTACTCTTGAGGATCTCTCTCTATGCCTTCTTGGTGATAAAACCGCTTTTTTTTTAAATACATATTTTTTATTGTGTTTATATTTGTCATTGTATGTGCATGTTCACATGCAATGGCCTGTATGTGGAAGTCGAAGGATAACTTGTAGGATTTGGATCTCTCCTTCCACCAGGTGAGTGATCCCTGAGAGGATCAAAATCAGGACAGCAGTCTTAACCCACTGAGCCATCTCACCAGCCCAAGAACTTTTTTTTAAAATCTGTTATCCTTTCTGCTGGCCTGAGAGCAAGATGTTACAGCTTACAGTGTGGTGACTGGATGGACCTCTGTAGTGCGTAGCCTTATGGGGGAGTTAGGTTACACACTGCCCATCCTGCCACTTTCAGATGCTGGTAGCTCTTAAGCATCCATTATCTGCTCCAGCAGACCAACAAGAGTTAACCTCAGCTTCAAGTAAAGCCTAATCTTGAGGGCCCTGTAATGAAAATTCAGAAGATCCCAGGCTTCAGCCCAGAGTTTTTAGCTTCCTGTTATAGGCAGATATGTAGATGTTGTGTGGATGCTCATATGTGTCTTTTTATAACAAAGACTTTTTATATTCTGAATGCGAGCTTCCGAGTCTGAAATGTTGAGGGTCGGATGTGTAGTGCTGGGCATATCCTGTCATTATTTCACCTCCTCACCTGGTAGCATGAGTGTGCTGATGGTTGAAGTCCTCACTGTCACCCTTCTCCCTTACCAGGAGAGAGAGATCCTTGGAGGCCTCGCGGTAGCCAGAGGACGAGGACGAGGCCGTAGCGACTGGAGTGTGGGCACTTCTGGTGGCGTCCAGGAAATTACATACACAGTGCCAGCTGATAAATGTGGCCTTGTGATTGGCAAAGGTAAGAGGCAGCTTTTCTGTCCCCTACAGCTGCTCAGGGAAGGAAAAGGCATCCTTCAGGCCTATATTCAAGGCATGTCTGGAGTCCCTGTCTTGGCTTGTCATAATGGAGGCAAAGCACATTTGAGTTGTGGACAGGAAATTAAACCCACCACCTAGGCTGTTGGAGAGAGGGAGGCTGGGAAGGTGTGAGCCTTTTGGTGCTTGCTGTGGACTGAGATGAACTTAGTCCTGGGTAAGTCACTAACACTCAGGCTCATGCCTGCTACAGAGTGCTTTCTGACACGAGACATCCTTTCCCTTACTGGATTTGGGCATTGAATCTTTGTGGACAGCCTGGGAGCCTTTGAGCAATGCATACAGCCTGTGGAGGGAAATAGAGATTGCTGTTAGCTCCTAACCATTTGGGGGCAGTTTGGAACATTAGGTGAAAAGCCTCATTCCTGCCTGCACAGTGCCTGCCTTCCTGACAGCCAGGAGGGAGCGGGCAGAGTAGGCCATGGGACCACCTTGTCTTGGCTGGCCTCCCTAGGAGCACGGAACTGGACTTTACTGCCAGTAGGACTTCTGTTTGACAATGGCTTTAGTGTTTTCTTTCAGTGTTTATTTGACAGCGTAGGAAGATGTCTTTTCCCCAGAGTCATGTCTTCCTCCATTTCTCCTTACAGGGAACGGGGAATGTGTCTTGGGCTGTTTCCACCAGTAGATCTCAGGCCTGCCTATGTATTCTTGGGAGCTAGAGTAGGTGTTCCAGCACTGACCCTCAGGACTTGTAGTTACCCCAACTTGGGGGAATATCTGTCCTCCTTTAAGATGTTACTCCCTTGTATCCATGTATTTCAGATGATTAGATGGTAGGAATAGTGAAGGGTTTTGGTTTTAGTTTGAGACCAGTTATTCAGACTGTCTCTACCTTGTGACCTTCTCGCTTCAGCCTCTAGGTCAGTGGTTCTAATCCTTCCTAGCACTGCCTAGCACTAGTCCTTTCATACAACAGATCCTCGTGTTCTCATGACCCCAACCATAACATTATTTCATTGCTACTTCATAATTGTAATTTTGCTACTGTTATGACTTATAATGTTAATAGCTGGTATACAGGAGACTTCATATGTGATCCCTGTAGAAGTCCCGACCCACAGGTTGAGAACCACTGCTCGGGGTTCTAGGATTGCAGCATGGTGACCAATGTAGCACCTTTTTTCCTAGTAGCTGCTTAGAATGGTAGGCATCCCCATACTCCACCCAGCTCGTGGTCAGTACCAGGAGATTAAATTCACCTGATACCTATAGGCAGGGATCACATCTAGGTGGCTTAGCCTTTTGAAAACCGTCTTATTAGTAATTTGCCTGTATCTCAGAAAACCTGGTAGAAGCACCCCACCTGTGTGCGTGGGTATGCGCGTACATATGTGTGTGTTGTCATTGTTCATCCTCCACAGAGCCACCCAAGTAGGTCCTAGAGGACAGGGATAACAGTCAAATGTTCCGTAAGCTAAGGTGGTCATGGAGAGGGTCTTTCAAGTGGGCTGTTTCCTTTTCTTGGGAAAAAACATGTGGTGGGAGGGAGTGTGCACGAGAGAGTGCTCGAAATGCCCAGGCAGCCATGCAGAACTCTCCCAACTCCTGCCCTTGGACAGCCTCCCGGGCCCCTGCTGGATTTCCATGATAAACACAGCAACATTGACAGATAGTCTGGCCAGCCCTGCTCTTGTCAGCCAGGCCTTTTAGCAGCTTTGATTAATTGCTTTACGATTTCACATCCAGCCAGCCGCTGGTGGGTCACTTCTGCCCCCCATCAGGTGGAAGAATGGAGCAAGCTGCTGAATGAGTCCAAGACAGCCACCATGTGCCAAACTAATGACCTCATTTTGAAGGAAGATGAACTTAAATTAACTCCTTCTGGCCGTGTGCAGTTTTGCAGTGCTCTGTATCCCATTAGCATGCTCCTGAGGTCTCCCCGAAGAGCATCTTGGGCTGTTGGCCTGGCTTAGGTGGGGCTGCCAATCCTCAGTCTCAGATGTATTTACTCTTGCCTTCTGGCGGGAACTACTGAGACTAGACACATGTAAGTGCCTGTGGACATGGTCTCTGCTTTTTTATTCCTCATTGCATCTCCAAATCTTGATTGGGAACAAAACAACTTACTCTTCATGGAGCAGAGATGATGTGAAAGCTGTGGCTTATGAGAAGAGGACCCAAGAGCTGGGCATACAGAAAACACTTAGCTGTCAGCCCGACTGCCCTGCCCTCAGGAATGGTCACTGGGATTCATCTCCATTTTTGTTTCTTGACCCTTTTGAGATGAAATAAAGTCAAAGCCTGGTCCTGCTCTTTCTCCTCCTCAGCTGCCTCACTTGCTTGGTAGTGTGCGTAATAAAGGAGAGCTTTGGGATATACAGCGTGTGACACCTCTCATTTCAAACTGGGTTTGATTGGAAATGAGCAGGAGCAACCAAACACTAACACGTGCTTTGAGGCTCGTGGGACTCCCTGCTCCCCTTAACAGACCTTCCAACACATTATCTGCAGTTTTGTAAAACGTGTGCTTAGGTTTTCCTTGTATTCTGGCAGTATTCTACTCCCAAAGAGTTGATGGAATAGATCTAAGTTCTGTGAAATTTCAGAAGAATGGGTCATTGTTCACTGGCTGGTGGAGTTTTTGTTATACGTGTTTCATTAAGAGACTGAGACTTGCCGGTTTTCAGAGAGAACAACTAAATTTCCATCACCCGCTCCATCTAGGCCATATGCCCCGTCTCCTCCCCCTCTGTACTGCTTCTGTCTGCACCCATCCCCCCACCAAGGCCCAAGGACCTGAGAGGGAACAGGGTGTATATTGAAGGCCAGAGTGGGCTTCAGGCATTGTTGAGACTGTAGCCGCCCATTTGACCTGTGGAGGGAAGGCGGGCCCCTGCCCAGGCTGACGGCCCCCATTGTGTATGGTAGGGCCCTCAGGTCTCCGTTCTTAAACTGAGGAGGATCAGCCTTTCTTGGGTGGACTTCAAGGCAGGCAGGAATGAGTTCAGTGGTCTGCAGTAGTTGGGCCCAGACCCTCCTATGGGGCCCCATGGCCACAGAGGCTTGAGTCCAGCTCCAAACAATCAGCTTGGCTCCAGATGGCTAGTGTTGCCTGCAAGAAGCCCTGGGTTTTGTCAGGGCCCCTGTGCAGTAAGCAGGCTATTTGTGGTCAAGAGTTAGCCTGTGCATTTCAGCCTCCCCTAAACATAGGCCACAGACTCTGGGTAACCTCTGATCTAATCAACCACATCTCCTGCCTGCAGGGGGCGAGAACATCAAAAGCATCAACCAGCAATCAGGTGCCCACGTGGAGCTTCAGCGGAACCCCCCTCCTAACACTGACCCTAACCTGCGGATATTTACCATCAGGGGTGCTCCTCAGCAGATCGAGGTGGCCAGGCATCTCATAGATGAGAAAGTTGGCGTACGTACACGGGCCTTTCCCCACCTGGCTTATACTAGCTGGATTTGCTTTTGGATGTCCAAGGTACCTGCTTTCCCCCCAGAACCTTGTGCTTCCTGTGCCTTTCCATCCTTGCATCATGTGGGGGCAGCCTCTCCTCCTCTCCAAAGGAAAGTCCAAGGCTCAGGGAGTGCCAGGCCCCAGATGCAATGAGAGAAGTCTCTGGCATGGCTGCCAAGGCTTCAGCAGTCAGACCTCCGGCCACGTCCCTGCAGGCATAGATGAGCTTCGGGAAAGCAGCCTTCCCCCGGCACTGCCCCCAGGCTCCCTCAGGCCTCACCCTGGCCACCAGCCCTGCAGGCAGCTTTCATTGACTCTGGCTTTAGTTTCAGGCACCTCAAAGCAGATAAAGAAAGGGAGTGTTGATGGAGGACAGAGGGCCACTGCTCACCTCAATGGGGACGTAGAATGGCAGAAAGAGCCCTGGGCCAGCCTAAATTGACGGGAGAGTCAAGCAGGTTGGTCCTCCCCCAGGGTGACATGCAAGGGCAATCGTGGTGGTGCCAGGACTGGCTGTGTGGTGGTCTTGGTCATTTGAGGGGCAGAGCCACCACTGCAGACATTGTCTGCTGGGGAAGGAAGCTAGTGTGAGCGCAGAGCTGTCTCCTTCACTTGACTTGCCTCCCATAGTGGCTTCCCTGGGTGGGGCTGGGCAGAGGGCAAAGTGACTCGGTGACACGGGTGAGAGCTTCTCTGTGCCCACACAGGGTGCCAGCCTTGGAGCCCCTCCAGCCTTCGGACAGAGCCCCTTCAGCCAACCACCAGCTGCACCACATCAAAAGTGAGTCTTCTGCCTCCGTCCTGGTGGAAGGCTCATTACCCAGCTAACCTTCTCAGTCCGTCTCCTCTGGAGTACTAATCCAAGTCCTGGGTGGGAACTGCACTGCGTTTTCTTCTCTCTGTCCTGTATATTGCTGACCACTCAGGGTAAAGCCCAGAGCTCGGGGGTTTCCAGTCATACCACTTCCCAAGGGAGCACAGTGCCTGGGTAGAGGGGAGTGGGTTGAGGGGGCAGCCCTTCCTTCAGATCAACGGTTCTCCTCCCTTCCCTACAGCACCTTTCCTCCCAGGGGCTTCCCCAACATCGCTGCTAAAGTTAACGGGAACCCCCACAGCACCCCTGTGAGGTAGGTGTTAATGTCCCTTTGCCAGTAGGAGGGTGAGGGTGGCAGAACAGTAAAGAGGAGGCTTGAAAAGTGGGGGGTGGGGGTGAGGTAGGGCTCTGCCCTGTGCTTTCACAAAAGGTTTCTTCTGTCACCCACAGTGGCCCTCCAGCTTTTCTGACCCAAGGCTGGGGCAGCACCTACCAGGCTTGGCAGCAGCCTACACAACAAGTCCCAAGTAAGTGACTCAAGAGGGTGAGGATACACACCAGGGTAGCCAGGCTGATGCTCACAGAGCCAGGCACCTGGTGGGGTGGGGTGATTGCTCAGTTCCACTCCTGGTATAGCAACACTCCTCTCTAGAGATGGAGCCTAGCAGACCCAGGCTGTGGGAAAACACAGAATGTGAAGGTTGCTTTCTGTGGCTCACCTGACCTCCTCAGAGCCAGGAGTGGGACTGGAAATGACAGTTAGTGTGGTTTGACAAGGCTGTCTCCCTCCGGTCTCCATTTCTAAGACTAAGCTCCAGCCAAGAGCTTCCTGTACTCTGCCTTCCTAAGTAGCCTCCTACCTGCTGAGGACCCTCACTTGTCTTCTTATGTCAAGGCAACTTCTCACCAGTGACCTAGAAAGGGGCATTTTCTGTCACCTAGGCTTCTCAGAAACAGAACTGTCTCTGCTGAGCCACTTAAGGGGGCTGGAGGGTTATATAATTTTGTCAGTCCATCTCCACTCTGGCACAGCAGCTCAAGTGTTTAATGAGCTCTGTAACCTCAGCTATTTTGTTCCCTTCCCTCCCTCAAACTTGATGACTCCTGTGTCAGGCTAGTGAGCACCTGCTGGTGCTGGGCTCCACCCTTCGCCCTCCGTCACACATACCAGGCTTGCTCTGCTGAGCTGTTAGCACTGGGTTCCCAAGCACTCTGCTGTCTCCTTGCCTCCTGGAAGTAGTGTTCTTGAAGTGGATACTGCTCTGATCTGTATATCCCCAAGGCAAGAGGATGACAGGAGTGTGATCCCATTTGCCCCCCGGTTCCCAGATGTACCTATGGGAAGAAAGCTCTTCCCCACTTCTCCAAAAGGAGCATTTGTAGTCGGGTTCCAACTGAAGGCCAGTTGGTTGGCTTTGGTGTGGGTGGTAAACAGGAAGAAGCAAGGCAGACTAGCTGCTTCTAGCTTTGTTGCTGAGCACTGCCTGTGTCCAGGTCAGGACCTGTGCAGACACAGTCCTGTGCAGACCCTACATTGCAAGGAAGAAAACAAGCTGTTCCCTCTCTGCGGTTCAGCAGCTGTCCTCTTCCCAGTTAATTAGCATGGCAAAAATAACAGGCACTTTGCTGAGCTGTGTGGACTGGCACATTCTTCATATTCCTCTGGCTGCCTTACATCACTCTGATATGTGGTGAGGGGCTTTGGTAAGCTAATGCTTGTCCTTGACCTCTGCCTTGTTATCTGCCCCAGCCTAATGCTGCCTTTCCTTGACGCTGGGTGTCTCCTCACTCCTGTCTCCTCTGCCAGCAGTGGCAAAGGAGGCACCTAGGCTCTGCTCTTCCCATACAGAAAGGCCAGGCCAGGCAAGGTCCCAGCTGGGCCTGCTACTTCTGCCACTGGCATTGCACTATCACCACATGTGCACAGGGTCTGTCAGGCTTCAAACCCCAGACCCGTGCCTTCATGTCATGTCCTACACAGAGAATCCCCACTCCTAACCTATCTTGTCCAGAGGGACAGTGGTGGAGCTTGTGGGGCCCCATGAGGTGTCCATGAGGAACTAGGTTCAGAGTTTGAGAAGGCTTTGGCTTCCAACCCTGCCTCCTAAAGATCCTGGTTGAAGCCAGCTTCACTTGAAGCCAGCTTCGCTGGGGCTGAAGTGAGCCATGGTGTGAGTTGACGAGCAAGGCCTGACTGCTGTCTGTTTTCTGCACAGGCCAGCAGAGCCAGCCACAGAACAGCCAGCCCGACTACAGCAAGGCCTGGGAGGACTATTACAAAAAGCAGAGTGAGTGCAGCCATCATGCGCTGTCCAGGGTCACCTGCACCCTCTCTGGGGCTATGTCTTAAGTGCCCACCTTGTCTCTTCCTATGCCCTGTCAGAGGAAGCCAGATGTGGCCAGTGCCTGCTGCGTGTGTTGTCCCCAGTCTTTGGGGGCCATGTCAGGGCAGGCAAGAGGTCACAGTGCAGAGATTGGGGCTACCACTTAACTGTTTGTGTTTGCTGGTACCTGTCTTTCCTTTTGAATCCATTTCTCCTTATACTACCAGGAACCAGGTCAGGCTTAAGACTGATTTTCATGCCAACATAAAAATGTCCTCAGAGTGATGGTCCTTAGCAAAAGGCCTGGGCATGTTGCAGTCAAAACCATTTCTGGGTCTAGTGTAGGGTTCCCTGACAACATCTTACACCTAGAACCATCATTTGTGGATTGGAAGGCCCAGGTTAAAGCTGCTTGGCCTTGGGGACAAAATCATCTCTGGACCACTAGCTGCACTGGTAACTGATGGGCAGGTGTGGGGTGGTCTCATCAGTAGGACTTGGGGCCTATTTAACACCAGCCCTACCTCACCCCTGCCCTACCTGAAAACTGCACTGCACTGCACTGTCTCCCAGCTCTGGCTGTGCTTATTCTTTGGCACCCAGAGTTGCTGCAGGCAGGCAGTCAGGGCAGTGTAGTCCTGTAGAAGTAGAGCCTCTAGGTGGGCTTTGGCAGAGGCTGGTAAGGCCCAAGAGATCGGGCCTCCCACACCCTCCCCTTCCTTAACTCTTGTCTGTTCTTTGTCCTCCAGGTCATACCACCAGTGCTGCTCCACAGGCCAGCTCCCCCCCAGACTACACAATGGCCTGGGCCGAGTACTACAGGCAGCAGGCCGCCTTCTATGGGCAGACTTTAGGGCAGGCTCAGGCCCACAGCCAGGTCTGTAGCCAGTCCCCAGCGCCATGATGCCATCCAGCCTTAGTGCTTGCCTAGTCCCGGGGTGAGCACAGTGACCTGTGGGATCTCCTCTGTCCCTCCACTCCCAAACCTTTGAGCTTGATCAGATGTTGCTCTTAATAGCTCTGGGCCTAGTAACCCTAACTTTAAGTAAGTGCCCTGGGTCTGCAGTGAACAAGGACCACTCCAGAAGTAGTTCTTGCAGAAAGTGGCCAAGCTGGGCCTTTACCTGCACAGCACCTTTGGGACCAAGCAAGTGGAAGGCCAGCTTGGCCTCTTTCTGTGTAGAAACTTGGAGGGCTTTATCTAGTCCTCAGCCAAGAAGGAGCTCTCCTTGGACCTTAGGGGCAAGGCTCCCGTAGGTCACCTTTTGCCTTGAAGGAAGCTGGTGTTAGGCCTGGTGACCCACGAGAAGCCTTCTCTTGCACCCCCTACTCCCCATGTATTGACCCTAGAACCTGAGGTGCTTAGCATTCAATATCTGATGGTGTGAGGTGCTGGTCTTGGGCTGACCCTCTCCCTCCCCCCACAGGAGCAGTAGATGGGCATCTGCCGCGGCTCTTCCCCGAAATCAGTGTGAGAGAAACCTGTTTGTTACAGAGATTTTTAGATTTGCAAACCTTTCGATGAAGACCTTTGTTTTGTTCTGTGAAACACTATATTTAGATTAACAAATTTTCTAAAAATTGGGAAAATTAGTTACTAAACATTGTTGGTAATTTTTGTGTCATGATTTCTTTGTAAATGTGTAAGCTCTGGAGCTCTTTTGGAGCAAAACCTGCAAGCTCAGGTGCCTGAACTCTCCTCAGAGCCTGACATTTCATCAAATGATGGGTTTGTCTTGTGTCTTTTTATTTACAGTTTTGGGTGGGTTTATTGTTGTTGTTGTTGTTGGGTTTTTTTTTCTTTTTTTTTTT